>JAWZYU010000147.1:372200-454200 GCA_038380435.1 Ryuthela nishihirai | reverse complement strand
CCTTAAAGAACACACTGGATGGCCTTAACGGAACGTTACTCTATCTCTTAACAGCTGTCCAGTGGTCTTCTCCCCTGAGCATCTCTGAGCCTCGGGGGGCGGGAGGCTCAGTCGGTAGCGCGCCAGGCTCGTAATCTGTAGTTCCCAGGTTCGAGTCCCAGCTGGGTCAGCGTTGAGATTTATCTCCGCAAAATTCCCCGCCCCGCCCACGGTCAGTAGGGGACACCGATGGGCTTGGAAAGGCCGCCGTCCGTCGGATGGGACGTTAGGCCGTGGCCCCGTGTGCGGGGAGTCATACCCTGTGCATGTTAAAGAACACGCTGGATGGCCTTGACGGGAGGCTACCATCTGTCTCGCAAGAGCTGTTCCAGTGGGTCCCCTCCCCCAACCTTCTCTGAGCCTTCGGGGTCCATGTGACCTGGTCATTTAGCCCATGGTGTGCAAAAAACTGCCGCTCAGAGGTAAAAAACAACAACAACTGAGCCTCGGGGTCCTTGTGACCTGGCCATTTAGCCCTTTGTGTGCAAAAAAAGTGTCGCTCAGAGACAAAATAATCCGACTGACTGATTTACCTCTTTACCCTAGGGAATGAAGAAACGCAAAAAGAATTTGCCTTTTATCCCTTAAGATGAAAAAGTTGCGTCGTATAGATCGTACAGGTAATAATAAAGAAGATAGCGAAGAGCCACTAGGCCAAAAAAAAAACAAATTTTGTCGCCCTACGTTTAGAGAGAGATCTTCACTACAAGCAAAAATCGTCTTCAGTTTGCAATTCAGTTAATTTGTGATAGAAGAAAATAATCATATAATAATAAAATAATAAATAAATACCCCCTCAAGCAGCTGCTTGCCACAGAGGTCTGACAGGAGCCTGTCAGTTTATATGCCATAGTAGAAGGTCTGAGAGGATGGCAGGACCTCAGGAACGTGTACAGCAACTGTACACGCTCCAGTTACCGTTCACAGCAAACTGGAGCGTGTGCAGTTACTGCACACGATTCAGTTTGCTGTGAACGGTAACTGCACACGCTCAATATTTCTGTGAGTGGGCCCACACGATCCAGGCTTTTGTGAGCTCACACGATCCAATGTAAATATAATAATAAATAAATACCCTCTCAAGCAGCTGCTTGCCACAGAGGTCTGACAGGAGCCTGTCAGTTTATATGCCATAGTAGAAGATCTGAGAGGATGGCAGGATACGTTTTTAATTACATTTTCCAATCGCCCATTAGTGCAAATTATTACAGCAAAAGGGGGGCGGGGATGGCTTAGTCGGTAGCGCGTCAGGCTCGTATCTCTAGTTCCCAGGTTCGAGCCCCATCTGGGTCAGCGTTGAGATTTATATCCCAAAAACTCCCCACCCTGCCCTCGGTCAGTAGGGGAAACCGATGGGCTTGGAAAGTCCCCCGTCCGTCGGATGGGACGTTAAGCCGTGTCTCCGTGTGCGGGAGAGCCATACCCTGTGCATGTTAAAGAACACGCTAGATGTCCATGACGGGAGACTACCATCTGTCTCCCAACAGCTGTTCCAGTGGGTCTCCTCCCCCAACCTTCTCTGAGCCTTCGGGGTCCATGTGACCTGGCCATTTAGCCCATGGTGTGCAAAAAGTGCCGCTCAGAGGTAAAACAACCCAAACAACCTTAGCGTAAAAGGATACAAAATACTGAAAATTAAAAATTTCATTATCGCCAAAAACGTGAATCCCACATTCACCAGAAGCGATAAGTTGTCCTTCTAGTTAAGTAAAGACTTTTCCTGCCTCTTTTAAAGAAGATAGCGAAGAGCCACTAGGCCAAAAAAAAAACAAATTTTGTCGCCCTACGTTTAGAGAGAGATCTTCACTACAAGATTATTATTGTAAGAATAATTGGCTAGTAATAAATAAATACCCCCTCAAGCAGCTGCTTGCCACAGAGGTCTGACAGGAGCCTGTCAGTTTATATGCCATAGTAGAAGGTCTGAGAGGATGGCAGGACCTCAGGAACGTGTACAGCAACTGTACACGCTCCAGTTGCCGTTCACAGCAAACTGGAGCGTGTGCAGTTACTTACCAGTTTGCTGTGAACGGTAACTGCACACGCTCAATATTTCTGTGAGTGGGCCCACACGATCCAGGTCTTTGTGAGCTCACACGATCCAATGTAAATAAAATAAAAATAAATACCCCCTCAAGCAGCTGCTTGCCACAGAGGTCTGACAGGAGGCTGCCAGTTTATATGCCAGAGTAGAAGGTCTGTGAGGATGGCAGGACCTCAGCAGAAAAACAACAAAAACGTCCATGCCTTATCCGGGGCTTCGCGAACCCAGGTCCCTTAGATCAGTAGTCAAGCGCGCTAACCACTCGGGTTTCAAAATAAAATCTGAGTGACGTGGTTTATAACATATTTGTACATACAGATCGGATGTATGCGCTACAAAGTCTGTTTTCGAATGAGCAAGTTTTCTGGCTGATCTGGAGAGGGGAGGGAAAGAGGAATATATGCCCCCCACCCCTTTCAGAATACTAGTAAGGGTAATAGAGGCAAAAAAATTTTCCGAATAAATTTTCCAATATATTTTCCGAAAAACAATCCTTCCCCTTTACCATCCTTGGGTATGCTAACTGATGTCATCAGCGCATGATAGCCTTGGTTGCTAATGCGCCATAAAAAAAAACCCAACCAACTACGGATCTTATCATAGAACAACATGGATAAGTAAATCTCTTTAAGCCGGGTGATATCTTTCACTTTGTGTATTCAAAGCAACAACGTAATTTCCAGACCAGCGGCAGTAATCGAACATTGGATCTTGTTGATTTATTGCACGTCATTGTACTTTTGTACGTCACTTTGTCCCCCTAATGGTGGCAGCAAATTAGGATCAGCAACCCCTCTAGTATAAAGATTCTCCTGGTCGAGGGATGCTACTCCCCTCCAAACGTTGCAAATCCTCTTCCCTAACCTCTGCCCCCATTCATCCATCAGTCCCTTGTCATTTGATTTTGCCTCCCCTAACGTCCAATGAAGGAATACAACGCCACCTGCTGAGAGCACTCGGGATTTCCTCTTCTGCTTTCAACAAACCCCATCATTAGGATTCTCTCCTGTCAGTAATGGATAAACAAATCTCCATCTCGAAGTGTTCTTAGCCCATTAAGGTCACATCTTAGTAACAGCTTTTGCGCTTCATGCAGGGTTTATCGGGGATCTCTAGAATGCCCTAAATTATTTCTCCGCCGAAGAATCTGCTTTTCCAAAAACGGTCCCAGTGAAGTGTGTTCTGAATCTAGTGGGTTGGGTTGTTTTACCTCTGAGCGGCACTTTTTTGCACACCATGGGCTAAATGGCCAGGTCACATGGACCCCGAAGGCTCTGAGAAGGTTGGGGGAGGGGACCCACTGGAACAGCTATTGGGAGACAGATGGTAGCCTCCCGTCAAGGCCATCCAGCGTGTTCTTTAACGTTGGGTTGTTTTACTTCTGAGCGGCACTTTTTTTGCACACCATGGGCTAAATGGCCATGTCACATGGACCCCGAAGGCTCTGAGAAGGTTGGGGGAGGGGACCCACTGGAACAGCTATTGGGAGACAGATGGTAGCCTCCCGTCAAGGCCATCCAGCGTGTTCTTTAACGTTGGGTTGTTTTACTTCTGAGCGGCACTTTTTTGCACACCATAGGCTAAATGGCCAGGTCACATGGACCCCGAAGGCTCTGAGAAGGTTGGGGGAGGGGACCCACTGGAACAGCTATTGGGAGACAGATGGTAGCCTCCCGTCAAGGCCATCCAGCGTGTTCTTTAACGTTGGGTTCTTTTACCCCTGAGCGGCACTTTTTTGCACACCATGGGCTAAATGGCCAGGTCACATGGACCCCGAAGGCTCAGAGAAGGTTGGGGGAGGGGACCCACTGGAACAGCTGTTGGGAGACGGATGGTAGCCTTCCGTCAAGGCCATCCAGCGTGTTCTTTAACGTTGGGTTGTTTTACCTCTGAGCGGCACTTTTTTGCACACCATGGGCTAAATGGCCAGGTCACATGGATCCCGAAGGCTCAGAGAAGGTTGGGGGAGGGGACCCACTGGAACAGCTGTTGGGAGACAGATGGCAGCCTCCCGTCAAAGCCATCCAGCGTGTTCTTTAACGTTGGGTTGTTTTACCTCTGAGTGGCACTTTTTTGCACACCATGGGCTAAATGGCCAGGTCACATGGACCCCGAAGGCTCAGAGAAGGTTGGGGGAGGGGACCCATTCGAACAGCTGTTGGGAGACAGATGGTAGCCTCCCGTCAAGGCCATCCAGCGTGTTCTTTAACGTTGGGTTGTTTTACCTCTGAGTGGCACTTTTTTGCACACCATGGGCTAAATGGCCAGGTCACATGGACCCCGAAGGCTCAGAGAAGTTTGGGGGAGGGAACCCACTGGAACAGCTGTTGGGAGACAGATGGTGTCTCCCGTCAAGGCCATCCAGCGTGTTCTTTAACGTGCACAGGGTATGGCTCTCCAGCACACGGGGCCACGGCTTAACGTCCCATCCGACGGACGGCGGCCTTTCCAAACCCATCGGTGTCCCCTACTGACCGTGGGCAAGGTGGGGAATTTTGCGGAGACAAATCTCAACGCTGACCCAGCTGGGACTCGAACCTGGGAACTACAGATTACGAGCCTGGCGCGCTAC
Organism: Ryuthela nishihirai; assembly: GCA_038380435.1. NCBI lineage: Eukaryota > Metazoa > Arthropoda > Arachnida > Araneae > Heptathelidae > Ryuthela > Ryuthela nishihirai. Next base: position 449,545 of record JAWZYU010000147.1, on the reverse strand, counting down.
CGACTGAGCCACCCCCGCCAGTAGAAGGGATGAGAGGATGTCGGGATCTTGGCAGGAAAACAACACAAACGTTCACGGCTTTGTTAGATCAGAATCTGAGCGTGCTAACCTACTGTCTATGAGATAAATCTTTTAATATGTTGGTTATCATAACTTATAGCTGTATCGTGGGTAAAGTACTGTCCATTTCAGGCTATTGTGAGATTTTCAACGTAAAGAATTAGCAGATATATGGAAAAAATCTAACTCAGATGATGCTTGCGATTTTACCTACTTTGGTTGTTTGGTTTATTAGAAAGTAAATATGCATATGTGGAAGATGAATCAGTGTTTGAGCAAGTTACTTTAATTATCTTGCGAGATGTATGAGGAAATGCAAAGAATAGATATTGAGAGTTTACGATTCTATGGAGAAACATGCATCTGAAGATTATATAATGAGTTTATCTCCAAGATTGTATGACAGTGAAGCAAACTTGCAATCAGTTTTTCATTCTAAATACTTGTTGTTTGCATATCACTGAAATTCCCCCTCGTATACCTTTTTCCAGGAAAAAGTACATTGTAGGCTATCAACTCTAGATTCACATTTGTCATCTTCAGGCATGAAGCTAGTCCAGATGCAAACATGACAGGGATCAATTTCATAATATCTGACACATAGTTTTCTCAAACACATCGGTTAAGAGGAGCACGTTTGTGTACAAGTCGTGATATTGACCTAGGTTTTTTATGTCGAATGAGTTTCATTGCATGGATATAGTCTTATTCCCCTAGCACTTCTCCAAGGACCCGCTCATAATGCATGTAATCTCAATTTTAAACTCCCAAATAAGATTCCAGTTATATTTCATAACTTAAAGGAAGGAACAAAAATAAGAAGATTAATTGCATTCCCAATAATATGGAAATATACACAGCATTTTCCCTCGGAACTTTGAATTTCATAGATTCTTATCAATTTTTAAGTGGATCTCTTGAGACGGCAGAAGAATTCCTGATTTTGAACTGCTGCATTTCGTCAGGAAATGGATAATTATTTAATTTTCTCATTAGAGTTGAGGAAGATAAAACATGGAGCGGCTCTCACAAGTAAAGGATTTAGATATGCTTCGGTTTATCTGTTCCATAGGGCAGCATGTGAGTTGACCCGTGACCTTTGAATTATCACCGGTTGCTTGTTGCTGCGTGCTCGTCTCCCGGCATTTCAGCAGATCACGTGACAATGATAGTAGGAGCTTTTGTTTGTCGCTTCTTGTATCTACGTGAGAACATCGATTTTCGTGACATATGTGCAGAATTCTTTTACTGAGACCCGATCAAAACATATATGTCAGAGCATAGTTGGTGGATTTTTATGTAGCCGAAGAAGCTTTCTTATGTAGGTTGTTCCATAGATATACGGATATAATCGTTGAAGTATTTGCTAAATTTTGACTGTCAGTCCAGTTGCAAATAAAATTTCGGTGGATTAACTCAGGTAAGTTGAGAGGGTACGATCGCATGAGACTTATGTATTATTTTTTATAGTAGGTTAGTGTATTTGTTAAAACTATTGTTCCCTACTCCGTTAACATGCATTCGTGTTGGAACTAAAGTCTTTTACGCACCGTAAGCAGAAACACAAGCGGAATCGTGTGAATTCCACTTTTAGCATGGCTTACTTTCTATAGCATTCTGCTGTGTATAGAAACTGTTTACAGAATTTACCCTATGAAAACAACTGACCTTGTAAAGCGAACAAAGCGCGTACTAACGTCGTAATGCGAATTTCATCAGCGTGATGAGGCACGTTCGCCGGTAAACGAAGGAAGAGACAATTTTTAAAAACTGTAAGAGCGTTTAGAACTGTAGATTTTTAAAAAATGATTACTCCCATAGCTGATTTTTCTTCCGAGGAAGAAATTGTTATTGACTGTTACTGAGGATACAGCGACAATGAGTATTAGGAATATTATCTCCGCAAAATTCCCCGCCCTGTCCATGGTCAGTAGGGGACACCGATGGGCTTGGAAAGGCCGCCGTCCGTCGGATGGGACGTTAAGCCGTGGCCCCGTGTGTGGGAGAGCCATGCCCTGTGCATATTAAAGAACACGCTGGATGGCCTTGACAGAAGGCTACCATCTGTCTCCCAACAGCTGTTCCAGTGGGTCCCCTCCCCCAACCTTCTCTGAGCCTTCGGGGTCCATGTGACCTGGCCATTTAGCCCATGGTGTGCAAAAAAGTGCCGCTCAGAGGTAAAACAACCCAACGTTAAAGAACACGCTGGATGGCCTTGAAGGGAGGCTACCATCTGTCTCCCAACAGCTGTTCCAGTGGGTCCCCTCCCCCAACCTTCTCTGAGCCTTTGGGGTCCATGTGACCTGGCCATTTAGCCCATGGTGTGCAAAAAAGTGCCGCTCAGAGGTAAAACAACCCAACAACCCAAGTATTAGGAATAAAAAGCTTTAAACCATGTCGCACGATGGATATACGGGAATTAAAACAGTTAGTTTTATTAGTCATACTTTTACAATCACGATGTCTTTGAAGTGACTTAGTAAAGGAAAATAAGTTAATAAATTGTGAGGTGATTGAAATTTGTAAGGAATTTAACGTAAAACCACTTTATCATTCCAAAATAAGTCTTGACGAGGAAAGTGCAGTGCTGAAACACAAATATCTGATGGCAACAGCCTTCAATCCGATGGAGACTAATTTTAATAAGAGAGGTGCAACTCTTGGAGGTTTAGGGGCGCGTAATTTCAAAATAGCTTGTCTTCTTCCGACGAGGTGCAACGAAACAAATAGCTGACCTATCATAAATGGGATGTTTCGATAAGAGGATGGACAACATTGTTTCCATCTCCTGTGATGGCCTGAAACGAAAGGAGATTGAAATGAGGTAGACGATATGTGTTTAGTGAAGAGGGGCTGGCAACCGTCTCTGGACTTGGAAAAATTTCCAGTCCTAAAACCGAGTCAAGGCTCCGAGTGGGTTTTCATGTTGTAAGACATCGCGTCTGATACCGAAGCAAAGGGGTATGGACAACGCAGGGGATGATCCAAGATTCATCCGTCAATAAATCCCTTGTGATTCCCCATTTGGAATAATATTTTTTAATTTCACAGGACTTTTCAGATTGTATAACCATCCGTCAGTAAAACGTGGTCCGGGGGGGTGGGGGTGGGGGAGGTTCCGAAAGCTTGTTGCGTGTTCTAAAGAGGGTTTTTTATGTTACCCATACAGGTCACCGGACCATATTACCCCTCATTATTTTTCATAATTACGAATAATTTGCTTTTAAATCAGAGTTTTTTGCCGTTTTCCTTTTATGAATTTTTTTATTAATTTTTTTATATTTACCCAATAGAATTTTCTCATTTCATTTTCTGTAGGACAGTCCTTTAAAACAGTTACTGTGTGATAGTCCTTATTCTAGTGAAGGTAGAATTCGCAAAATATGGGACATTGTAATTATTTTTGAGGATTGCATCAGCCGTTCTGAGACGGGGATGAGCGTTGCCACCAAAAGAAAAGTTTAGTGGACTTAGAAAATTTCAGATGAGGGTAGATACCAAGGGACGGGACTTTGTGATAAGTGAGGGTGGAGTTTAATAGAGGGGGCGAAACTTTTGATAAGGGGTTTTTTTAATGAGGGGGATTAAAAAATTGGGACTTTGTAATTATTTTCGAGGATTGCATCAGCCATTCTATGAGGAATTGCCACCAGAAGTTTAGTTTTGTAATTATTTAGAGGATTGCATCAGCCATTCTGGTCGTTGCCACCCAAAGTTCAGTTGGACTTGGAAAATTTCAGATGAGGATAGAAACGAAGGGACGGGAGTTTGTTATCGGTGAGGGGGAGTTTAATAAAGGGGGTGGAACATTTGATAAGGGGGGTTTTTAATAAAGGAAAGGGAATTTTAATAAAGGGGGAGGAATTTTTAATAAACAGGGTAGAACTTTTGATAAGTGGTTTTTTTTAATGAGGGGGATTAAAAAATTGGAAACTTACGATTAAACTTGAAGGCTTTTTCTAAAAATAGTACTCATCATATACACTAGAGGGCGCCACGGGTTTTTAATAAAGGGAGGGAATTTTGATAGGTTTTTTTAATGAGGGGGAGTCAAAAATTGGAAAAAATACGACTAAAATTGAGGGCATTTCTAATTATAGTACTCATTATATACACTAGATGGCGTCACAGGTTTTTAATAATGGGGAATTTTTAATAAAGGGGAATTAATTAAGTTTTAATTAATTATGAATTATTAATTATGAATATTAATAAAGGGGCATGGCCGGTTATGAATAATAAGGAGGTAGTAGTGGGGGCGCATATGGGCGTGGCCGGTGATGTCGTAGGGGGGAAAGCACGGGAGTAAAAGTTCCGAAGTTGGGAACTCACTACTTGCCTGTCAGTTTAATATGCCATAGAGACGATCTGTGAGGAAGGCGAGACCTCAGCAGAAAGACAACACAAATGCCCATACCCGGGACTCGAACACGAGATCCCTTTGATCAGTAGACAAGCACATTAATGTCATCAATGACACGGAATCATGATAATGACACGGAATATCACGATCCACGGGAAGACGAGATAAATCAACTCCACTTTAAGTAGATTCCGAAACTTTTCCTCGTGAATCCAGGACCTTCTGTGATTGTTTTTCTCCCTTTTTTATTACGTATTTATTATAATTTATATTTTTGTGTGTGTGTGTGTGTTGGGAGGGGGGGGATTGTTTTACCTCTCAGCAGAACTTCTTTTTCACACAATGGGCTAAATGGCCAAGTCATAAGGACTCCAAGGGCTCAGAGAAAGTTGGGGAAGGAGATTTGGGTTGTTGGGTTATTTTACCTCTGAGCGGCACTTTTTTTGCACACTATGGGCTAAATGGCTAGGTCACATGGACCAGAAAGGAAGGAAGAAGAGTTGGGGGAGGAGACCCACTGGAGTAGCTGTTCTTTAACGTGCACAGGGTATGGCTCTCTCCCGCACACGGAGCCACGGCTTAACGTCCCATCCGACGGGGGGCGGGGGGGGCTCAGTCGGTAGCGCGCCAGGCTCGTAATCTGTAGTTCCCAGGTTCGAGTCCCAGCTGGGTCAGCGTTGAGATTTATCTCCGCAAAATTCCCCGCCCTGCCCACGGTCAGTAGGGGACACCGATGGGCTTGGAAAGGCCGCCGTCCGTCGGATGGGAGGTTAAGCCGTGGCCCCGTGTGCGGGAGAGACATACCCTGTGCAAGTTAAAGAACACGCTGGATGGCCTTGACGAGAGGCTACCATCTGTCTCCCAACAGCTGTTCCAGTGGGTCCCCTCCCCCAACCTTCTCTGAGCCTTCGGAGTCCATGTGACCTGGCCATTTAGCCCATGGTGTGCAAAAAAGTGCCGCTCAGAGGTAAACCAACCAACCAACCAACCCATCCGACGGACGGTTGCCCTTCACCCTTCAGCCCTTGAATGAAAACACATAGGTTAGCCAATGTGGTAATTGCGAGAACATGCATAGGTCGAAGGTTTGTAAAGTGAAGTTTGGTCAATCATTGACCGCAGGTTGATTACACAGGTCCAAAGTTTACTCAAAGTAAATGTATTGACTGGTGAACACCAGATCCAAGGTCGGTTCTAGAGAAAGTGAGCTCGGAAGATGATGCTGATGTGTTTGTTTGCGTAAACATTTTCATTTTAAATATTATTCGGTTGGGTTGTTTTACATCTGAGTGGCACCTTTTGCACACACACAATGGGCTAAATGGCTAGGTCACAAGGACCCCGAGGTCTCAGAGAAGGTTGGAGGAGGGGACCCACTAGAACAGCTGTTGGGAGACACGTGGTAGCCTCCCGTCAAGGCCATCCAGCGTGTTCTTTAACGTTGGGTTTTTTTACCTCTGAGCGTCACTTTTTTGCACACCATGGGCTAAATGGCCAGGTCACATGAACCCCGAAGGCTCAGAGAAGGTTGGGGGAGGGGACACACTGGAACAGCTGTTGGGAGACAGATGGTAGCCTCCCGTCAAGGCCATCCAGCGTGTTCTTTAACGTTGGGTTTTTTTACCTCTGAGCGTCACTTTTTTGCACACCATGGGCTAAATGGCCAGGTCACAAGGACCCCGAGGTCTCAGAGAAGGTTGGAGGAGGGGACCCACTGGAACAGCTGTTGGGAGACAGATGGTAGCCTCCCGTCAAGGCCATCCAGCGCGATTCCTTAACGTGCACAGAGTACAGCTCTCCCACACACGGGGCCCCGGTTTAACGTTCCATCCGACGGCTTTTCTAAGCTCATCGGTGTCCCCTACTGACCGTGGGCAGGGCGGGGAGTTTTGCGGAGATAAATCTCAACAGTGACCCAGCTGGGACTCCAACCTGTGAACTGCAGATTGCGAACCTGGCGCCTGAGCCACACCCACCCCTTTAAATATTGTTTAAAATCAAGTTTTAAATAGACTTCATTGACTTCTTTAAACCTTCTTCTTTATTCATAAAAGATTAATTTATTCATAAAAAAATCAATTTAAATTAAAAAAAAAAACTTTAAAAATCAAGATTTATTCATAAAAAGATCAATTTATTCATAAAAGATAAATTTCAAAAATTATAAAACTCCGAATTTAGCTTCTCATTGACATGATATGAAGGTCATAACCTAAATTTTGGACAGTATAGGTCACAAGAGATGGATTGTTTATCTCTGAGCGGCACTGGACTAAATAGTCAGGTCGCAAAGACCCCTAGGGTTCAGAGAAGGTTGTGGGGAGGAGACTCACTGAACAGCTGTTAGGAGACAGATGGTAGTCTCCCATCAAGACCATCCAGTTTAACGTGTGTAGGTATGGCTCTCCCGCACACGGGGCAACGGCTTAACGTCCCATCCGACGGACGGTGGCCTTTACCAAGCCAATCTTTGTCCCCTACTGACCGCGGGCAGGGCGAGGAATTTTGGGGAGATAAATCTCAACGCTGACCCAGCTGGGACTCGAACCTGGTAACTTCAGATTACGAGCCTGGCGCGCTACCGACTGAGCCACTCCCATCCCAAGGCACAAGGACCCCAATGGCTCAGAAGGTTGAGGAAGGAGATCCACTGGACAGATGGTTGGAAGCAGATGGAAATCTTCTGTCAAGGCCACTTAGTGTGTTCTTTAAAATTCAGAGGTAGGTATGCTCTCATGTGCACGGATCCACGGCTTAAAGCCCAATCGAAAGACGGCGGCCATTTCAAGCCCATCTGTATTCCATTTCTCTCCGAAGGCAGGTTGAGGGTTAGCGGAGTTAAAATCACAACTGGGACTCGAACCTGGGCACTGTAGATAAAGGGGGCGGGGTGGCTCAGTCGGTAGCGCGCCAGGCTCGTAATCTATAGTTCCCAGGTTCGAGTCCCAGCTCGGTCAGCGTTGAGATTTATCTCCGCAAAATTCTCCGCCCTGCCCATGGTCAGTAGGGGACACCGATGGGCTTGGAAATGCCACCGTCCGTCGGATGGGACGTTAAGCCGTGGCCCCGTGTGCGGGAGAGCCATACACTGTGCACGTTAAAGAACACGCTGGATGGCCTTGACGGGAGGCTACCATCTGTCTTCCAACAGCTTTTCCAGTGGGTCCCCTCCCCCAACCTTCTCTGAGTCTTCGGGGTCCTTGAGACCTGGCCATTTAGCCCATTGTGTGCAAAAAAAGTGCCGCTCAGAGGTAAAACAACCCAACAACCCAACTGTAGATAAAGCGTTGGCTCGCTACCCGACTGAGCCAGTCATTGATCATTGGTATACCTGAAGTTTATAGTTAAAACGGTGAATCGATCGTTAAAAGGGATTTATATATATATTTTTGTACATCGTCGACTTATCGCTAAATGCGAAAACTTGGATGAGACACTGTCAGAAGGGTTGGGTTGTTTTACCTCTGAGCGGCACTTTTTTGCACTAAATGGCCAGGTCACATGGACCCCGAAGGCTCAGAGAAGGTTGGGGGAGGGGACCCACTGGAACAGCTATTGGGAGACAGATGGTAGCCTCCCGTCAAGGCCATCCAGCGTGTTCTTTAACGTGCACAGGGTATGTCTCTCCCGCACACGGGGCCACGGCTTAACGTCCCATCCGACGGACGGCGGCTTTTCCAAGCCCATCGGTGTCCCCTATTGACCCTGGGCAGGGCGGGGAATTTTACGGAGATAAATCTCAACGCTGACCCATGTGGGACTCGAACCTGGGAACTACAGATTACGAGCCTGGCGCGCTACCGACTGAGCCACCCCCGCCCCACTCTCAGAAGGATGAGCAACGATTGCACACAGGAATGGATTTCATGTGTTCTTTTTTATCTCTAAGATAACAATACGAAGAAGAGTGCTTCTTCCATTTAAACCCAGTCGTGTATTGGATGACATTTCAAGCAGTCAAATCTCATCATTTGTAGTAATCTCTGTAATGAGCTCATCGGTAATGAGTACTGTGTGAATCACCGAGTGAATATTGAGCCTGTTGCAGTTGAATTCCACTGAGAGAAAAAATCTTTTGTTATGAATTTTCTGGTCTCAAACATTCTGGCTTCAAACAAGAACGTTTCCAGAAAACTAAAAATATATAAATTCATATTCGTCTCCGCAAGGGCGGGGGTGGCTCAGTCGGTAGCGTGCCAGGCTCGTAATCTGTAGTTCCCAGGTTCGAGTCGCAGCTGGGGCAGAGTTGAGATTTATCTCCACAAAATTCCCCGCCCTGCCCACGGTCAGTAGGGGACACCTCTCCCCTACTGACCGTGGGCTGGGCGGAAAAGCCGCCGTCCGTCGGATGGGTCGTTAAGCCGTGGCCCCGTGTGCGGGAGAGCCATACCCTGTGCACGTTAAAGAACACGCTGGATGGCCTTGACGGGAGGCTAACATCTGTCTCCCAACAGCTGTTCCAGTGGGTCCCCTCCCCCACCCTTCTCTGAGCTTTCGGGGTCCATGACCTGGTCATTTAGCCCATGGTGTGCAAAAATGTGCCGCTCAGAGGTAAAACAACCCAAAACAACGTCTCCTCAAGCCCTGCCGGCCTTAGCAAATGCGGGGCCCATACGTTTAAAAATAAACAACAATTGAACAAAAATAAACTGCAAAAAAATTTACACTGCACATAATGCTGTTAATTCTAAAATCAGTAGTTCTCGTAAAACGTTGTTTAGAATGAAAAATTTTCACCCTTCGCGGAGCCTATAACCGTAACCGTACAGCGGGGCCCGATCAGGACCCAATATGCCTAAGTTCGACACCTGATCTTACGTTGTTGTTGTTTTTTGTATTCCCTTAATGATTTGATATCGGATATTTCAGCATTTGTCATGAGAAGGATGAAATTTCGAAATATATATACACAGTCGTACAGAATAATATGATCACCTACCATTCGTATTATTAGGTAGGTGGTCATATTATTCTGATACAACTGTGTATATATTTATTGCTTAACAGACCAGAAAGCTGATTATAATAATAATAAATACCCCCTCAAGCAGCTGCTTGCCACAGAGGTCTGACAGGAGGCTGGCAGTTTATATGCCATAGTAGAAGGTCTGAGAGGATGGCAGGACCTCAGGAACGTGTACAGCAACTGTACACGATCCAGTTACCGTTCACAGCAAACTGGAGCGTGTGCAGTTACTGCACACGCTCCAGTTTGCTGTGAACGGTAACTGCACACGCTCAATATTTCTGTGAGTGGGAACACACGATCCAGGCTTTTGTGAGCTCACACGATCAAATGTAAATAAAATAAAAATAAATACCCCCTCAAGCAGCTGCTTGCCACAGAGGTCTGACAGGAGCCTGTCAGTTTATATGCCACAGTAGGAGATCTGAGAGGATGGCAGGACCTCAGCAGAAAAACGACACACACATCCATGCCTAATCCGGGGCTCGAACCCAGGTCCCTTAGATCAGTAGCCAAGCGTGCTAACCACTCGGCCACTAAAGAAGTAAAATTTAAAACCGAAGTTGAATTTGGGGAGGTGGGGGGAGGGGGGAGAGGAGAAAAATGAAATAAATGCTGATGAAGGTAAGAAATTCAGTAAAAATTAAATTTTCTTTAGAGATCTTTCGTAAAAATTAATATTGCACATAATAGAATAATATATGAGTTAAAAACAAGTTAATTCATAAAAAAATTCATATCTTAAGTCTTAGTCTTCTAAATTTTTTAATCGTCTTACAGTTTCTTGGAGGTGGGGATGGATCAGTCTGTAGCGCGCAAGGCTCGTAATCTGCAGTTTCCAGGTTCGAATCCCGCCTGAGCCAGCGTTGAGATTTATCTTCACAAAATTCTCCGCTCTCGATGAATGAGGGACACCGATGGACTTAGAAAGGCCGCCGTCCGTTGGACAGGAACTTAAGCCGTGCTCTTTAAAAAACCCGCTGCATGGCCTTGACTGGAGGCTACCATCTAATGGTCCGTCGGATGGGACGTTAAGCCGTGGCCCCGTGTGCGGGAGAGCCATACCCTGTGCGCGTTAAAGAACACGCTGGATGGCCTTGACGGGAGGCTACCATCTGTCTCCCAACAGCTGTTCCAGTGGGTCCCCTCCCCCAACCTTCTCTGAGCCTTCGGGGTCCATGTGACCTGGCCATTTAGCCCATGGTGTGCAAAAAAGTGCCGCTCAGAGGTAAAACAACCCAACTCTGTCTAATGGGTCTCCTCTCCAAAACCATCTGTCTAATGGGTCCCCTCTCCACAACCATCTGTCTAATGGGTCCCCTCTCCACAACCATTTGTCTAATGGGTCCCCTCTCCACAACCATCTGTCTAATGGGTCCCCTCTCCACAACCATCTGTCTAATGGGTCCCCTCTCCACAACCATCTGTCTAATGGGTCCCCTCTCCACAATCATCTGTCTAATGGGACCCCTCTCCATAACCATCTGTCTAATGGGTCCCCTCTCCACAACCATCTGTCTAATGGGTCCCCTCTCCACAACCATCTGTCTAAATGGGTCCCCTCTCCACAACCATCTGTCTAATGGGTCCCCTCTCCACAACCATCTGTCTAATGGGTCCCCTCTCCACAACCATCAGTCTAATGGGTCCCCTCTCCACAACCATCTGTCTAATGGGTCCCCTCTCTACAACCATCTGTCTAATGGGTCTCCTCTCCACAATCATCTGTCTAATGGGTCCCCTCTCCACAACCATCTGTCTAATGGGTCCCCTCTCCACAACCATCTGTCAAATGGGTCCCCTCTCCACAACCATCTGTCTAATGGGTCCCCTCTCCACAACCTTCTCTGAGCCCTCGAGGTTCTTGGACATTTAGCCCATTGTGTGCAAAAACAGCTTCAATTTTTTGGGTGGGTCGAAGAGAAAGGTGTTGATGTTTTGATACAATCACTCACTTAATCCCCCCCCCCCCTGATAAATTTTCCCCTCTACATCTCGATTTGTGTATGTGTGAGGATACAGACCAAAAGACCTAACGGTGGATTAAGGTGTCCGAAGGCTCTAGTCCCCCCCCCCACCAAATATCCGAGAAAGTAGAGGGGGGGTTAATCTACAGGAAAAATTTATAACTCACGAATGGATAAAAAAAAAATGAATGCAGAAAGTTAAATAAACTGAAAGGCATAAAATAGTAAATTTAATTATATAAACTTGGGTACACTGAAAAATAAGCAAAAAAATATAAACAAATATATATTTATTATAGTGTACTTTACAAAAAACACTTTTTTTTATTATAATGTAGGTAAAAATACATGATGGCGTACAGTCGCTCAAAAAAATATCCGAACACTATGGTTGATTACAGAATTCAGAAAACATATCTGGCAACGATTTCTCTTAGAAATTAATGATCTGGCAACCTTCGTGTCACGTGACACGAAGGTTGCCAGGTATGTTTTCTGAATTCTGTAATCAACCATAATGTTCGGATATTTTTTTGAGCGACTGTACATAAGTAATTGATTGATATTGACTGTGTTATATAATAAATTATATTACTGTATTATATAGTAGATTACATTGAATGTGTAAATAAATAAAAATAAATACCCTCTCAAGCAGCTGCTTGCCACAGAGGTCTGACAGGAGTCTGTCGGTTTATATGCCATAGTAGAAGGTCTGTGAGGATGGCAAGACCTCAGCAGGAAAACAACACAACAGCCATGCCTTACCCGGGGCTCGAACCCAGGTGCCTTAGATCACTAGCCAAGCGCGATAACCACTCAGCCATGGGAAAGCGAAATTTGAAGAAGAAATTGGTGCTCCTGACTGGGATTATATTTTATTAAATAAAACGTTGAAAAATAAATGCAGTTTTGAGGCCCACATAAATGTCGAGGTCCTAGGCGAGCACCTGTGCTGTAATCCGCCACTGAAAGGACCTGGGTTCGATCCCCGAGTAAGGCAAAGGTATTTCTTTATCAGTGTTCTTTGTTCTGAAGTCTCGCCGACCTCACAGACCTATCCGCCCTGCCCACGGTCAGTAGGGGACACCGATGGGCTTGGAAAGGCCGCTGTCCGTCGGATGGGACGTTAAGCCGTGGCCCCGTGTGCGGGAGAGCCATACCCTGTGCACGTTAAAAAACACGCTGTATGGCCTTGACGGGAGACTACCATCTGTCTCCCAACAGCTGTTCCAGTGGGTCCCCTCCCCCAACCTTCTCTGAGCCTTCGGGGTCCATGTGACCTGGCCATTTAGCCTATGGTGTGCAAAAAAGTGCCGCTCAGAGGTAAAACAACCCAACCCAACAACACAGACCTATGACGTATTTAATATTTAGAATAAACCTAAAAAAAGATTTTCTTATCTTCTTTGTCCCTCAAAATTATCTCTTACCCCCTTTTTTTTTTATCGCAGACTTATTTAGAATAGCAATTAAAACTGAAACCTTTTCCCCGTTGTCCACCCTCTCGAAAAATGTAATCTTATACGAATTCTTTAGCACATAAAGATTATCTCTGATCCTTGGCCTCAATTCTTTCACTGCTTTGCCTTATAGAGACAACGTAGAACATAAAAAACTAAAACATTCCTTAAGAGATTAAACATTCTACTCTGTCTGCTACTGAAGCAATTTCCCTCGGAATTTTCAGCATTTCTCTCTCCCTTAATCTCGTGCTTCTTCAGATTCGGAATTCCCGATGGCAATGAAAACTTCTGAACCCGTCAGAAGCTTCAATGACGCAATCCCTTAAAATCGTCACATCCGTCACTTTTATTACCACAACCACCAGTGACGCATTTCCTCTCCAGCGGAAGCCAAACTCGTCTCTGATTGGCTGTGAAGTCATGGCTTCTTGACGTCACCGACGGGCCGAGGGAAACACAGCGGGTTTTCTCGCTAGGCGTCACTCTTTCTGTTCACGTGCGTGGAATGGTAGCGGACTCTTCTGTGGGGATATTTGAATGCTGCCTGACCTGTTCTGACAAGTAAGATGAATCTGGTTTAAGATCGCAGGCTCCATCCCGTTGAGAAAAAATATCGTACCGAAACAATGGCTTTACTTTACAACATGCCCGAGCTCGTACTGACGAAACTTGTTTTCCTGCTTCTGTTGCAAGGTGTGTTATCGAACAAAAAATGCTCCACAGAGAAAACGTGGTACGATTCAACAGCTGATGAATGCCGTCCTTGTTCATCGTGCTTGGAGAGATCTTTAGAACTGAGACCATGCTCTGAATTCACGAACACGATGTGTGTGGACTTGCCAGTGTTCCATTTCAATTTCGACAGTCGTCCGGAAACTGTGTCGTCGGAAGGCAACGATCTCCATCAGATCGCAGAAGTGCATCACCCGTGGCACGAGATGGAGACGAAAGACGACCAGCAGATGTTGGCTGTCCAGTTGGCCCAAGTGAAGCAGCAACAGGCACCCAGATCTGACTTCCAACATGTGGAGTGGGGGGTAGCGGCTGTGGTTGTGCTTTGTATAACCGTCACCACTGTACTCTGTGCTGTAGCTGTGCTAATGATCAAACATTCGCACAGATTTGGAAACAGAGGTGGTAAGTGTTAAGTTTCGTTACTTTCAAATATTATTTAAAGACTAACAGAAAATAATCATTATTTTTTTTTGAAATGAACTATGTTGTCATTCACTGCGTAAAAGACAGTGATATGAGATATTTAATTAAATTAAATATGGTTAGCACGCTGGCTACTGATCTAAAGGACCTGGGTTCGAGCCCCGGGTAAGGCATGGCTGTTTGTGTCGTTTTTCTGCTGAGGTCCTACCATCCTCTCAGACCTTCTACTATGGCATATAAATTGACAGGCTCCTGTCAGACCTTATTTATTATTTATAAGCACTTCCCCATCCATTTCAGATATCTTTAAAATATTTCTTGAAAAAAATGCATCAATATTTCATAAGTTTAAAAATTTTTGCCCCTTTTACTACCGTTCTCAAGGGGATATCTGGAGGGGGGGGATACATGACCCCTTGCCCGTCTAGATCTGGCCCTGCGCATATAGAACCCTCCCTCTCTTCAGAAAAACAAATTATACATATTTAATTAAAATTAAATTTTTCCATAATTTGCCTTCTAATTTTCTAAAAAGTTTTCTTAATTAAGGTGTGCTCTGAAATGAAAGCGCGTTACGGTCATTCTAGATTGCAAACCCTCTTTTAACTCATATTAGGGCTATTCATCTCAGATTACAAAAATTAACTATATTCTAATGTGGGATATAAACTGACAGGCTCCTGTCAGACCTCTGTGGCAAGCAGCTGCTTGAGGGGGTATTTATTTTTATTTTATTTTAATGTGGGACAATGATATCTGCATATCGATAACACTATCAATATCTAGATATCATCCACGTCTCATTGAATGGGACACATTTTATAGTAATTATAACCCGAATATGTCAAGAGGCTTTTCTTTAGTGACCCTTAGTTCCAAAACCACTGAATTAGTTTTGCACATTATTTCAAAAATAAAAAGAAATTTCCTCTCAAGCAGCTGCCTGTCTGATAGGAACCTTGTCAATATAATATGCCAAACAGATTTGTGAGAAAAGCAACACCTCTGTGGAAAGACAAAAAAAGCCACTGACTGGGATGGGTGCATACACTAAATTAAATGAAGTTGGGTTGGGTTGTTTTACCTCTGAGCGGCACTTTTTTGCACACCATGGGCTAAATGGCCAGGTCACATGGACCCCGAAAGCTCAGAGAAGGTTGGGGGAGGGGACCCACTAGGAACAGCTGTTGGGAGACAGATGGTAACCTCCCGTCAAGGTCATCCAGCGTGTTCTTTAACGTGCACAGGGTATGGCTCTCCCACACACGGGGCCACGGTTTAACGTCCCATCCAACGGACTACGGCCTTTCAAAGCCCATCGGTGTCCCCTACTGACCGTGGGCAGAGCAGGGAATTTTGCGGAGATAAATGAAGATAAAATTCTTACTGAAACTTTTATGCTTAACAGCTTTAGTCTTTTTTTTTCCCCATTTTTCAGTGAACTTTAAGTGACTTTGCTGCATTGAACTGCTTTTAATATTACAGAATCATAAGCAGTGGCAGGAGTTGGAATTTTAGCCCCCCCCCACTCCTGGTTAAATGCAATTATTACCCCTTGCAAAAAAAAAATTTTTTTTTTTAAAATGTCCCTAAAAGTCAGACTTAAAACATCTTACAAAAGTATTCCCCCCCTCTCTCTACACACACCCAATTAGAGACACAAACATGTCAAAACCCCACACCCTCCGTTTTGGAAAAAATCAATGTACAGTCGCTCAAAAAAGTATCCGAAACTATGGTTGATTACAGAATTCAGAAAAAATATCTGGCAACGATTTATTTTTAGAAATTAGTGATCTGGCAACCTTTCGTGTCACGTGACACGAAAGGTTGCCAGATCACTAATTTCTAAAAAAAAAAAAAAATCGTTGCTAGATATTTTTTCTGAATTCTGTAATCAACCATAGTGTTCGGATACTTTTTTAAGCGACTGTACACACTGATTGTTTTCTGCTTCCAGAGAGTTTCTTTGACCTAAAGGATACTTAGCAAAATTTGATTTCTTAAAAAAAAAACAATTTTTTGATTTTCAAGCAATTGCCAACCTCGGCATTTAAAAATGCCAATCAGTGTATAATAATTCATAACTCTTTATAAGCAATTTCTGCAAATTTAAAACTTTGTTAATTTATTCCACAAAATATTTTAATAGTTTTATTAAAAAACGTAAATAATATGAAGGTAATGAACTGATATAAACGTCATTTATAATATTGCTTCAATATACAAATTTTGATTTTAAAAATTGAATTATTGTTGTGACTTTTAGAATAAATTAATATAAATATTATTAATTAGGTTTAAATAATTTACCAACGATTCACTTTTAAGTTTGTTAGAATATGGGAGGGGGCCCCTATCTTTATCAGTGGAATGAAGATACCATTGGCATATCAGCAATCCCTCTTGAGAAATTTTATTTTTGTAAAACACAAATTCATCAATTAACTTTAACACAGTTTTTCAAAATGGTTTCCGTTCCAAAAATCCTTTCCAGAAACCAATTTAATTTTATGCTTTGTAAAAATGTGCCTTTGAGATTATGGAAGTTAAAACTCCATAATTCAGTGTTATCTCGTTTGCTTTGAAAAAACGTGATAAGTTTTGCTTTTGTCGTCTGTCCGTAGACATCAAACTTTTTTATTTATAGAGATAAATTAAAAAATCTTTTTGTGTTGGATAGGTATTGAATTATTACGATATGCTCTTTCCGAATCTCTCTAAAGCTATAATTACGCCCTCTAACGGTGGAAAAAGATAAAAATTCCAAAATTGTAAACGAATATTGCAAACGATGTATTTAGGCTAGAAATTCGAAATTTTGGTGGTGGAATGTGAAGGCTACCAAGTTTTCATTGCCAACGAAATAAGTGTCAGCTCATTTCGTTGGCATTTGATGACATCTCAAAAAACCTTTTTGAGATGCATTTATATATGTGGTCGATGCCCAACTTCGCGTGGGGCGGGGGTGGCTCAGTCGGTAGCGCGCCAGGCTCGTAATCTGTAGTTCCCAGGTTCGAGTCCCAGCTGGGTCAGCGTTGAGATTTATCTCTGCAAAATTCCCCGCCCTGCCCACGATCAGTAGGGGACACCGATGGGCTTGGAAAGGCCGCCGTCCGTCGGATGGGACGTTAAGCCGTGGCCCCGTGTGCAGGAGAGTCATACCCTGTGCACGTTAAAGAACACGCTGGATGGCCTTGACGGGAGGCTACCATCTGTCTCCCAACAGCTGTTCCAGTGGGTCCCCTCCCCCAACCTTCTCTGAGCCTTCGGGGTCCATGCAACCTGGCCATTTAGCCCATGGTGTGCAAAAAAGTGCCGCTCAGAGGTAAAACAACCCAACAACAACCCAACTTCGTGAAGTTGTCTGTTAGTAACAAACCAAGGGGCATCGACTGCAGATATCAATATTTTGTTTTGCAAGACCTGAATTTTGTGTATATTCGTGAAGGTGGTGTTCATCCATATAAGAGAAGCATAAGTGATTATGCTTCCCTTATATTGACGAATGACCATGCTGTACAATAATAATTTATGGTCGATCATCAAGACAGCATTTCTCCGAAGGAGAGGTCCTAGTTGACATCTCACTGCATTGACTTTAGTTATAATATCATGAATATGAGGGTCCCATTGAGCTTTTGATGTAGGGTTACATCCAAGTATTTGATGGTCTTTTGCAATTCAATTGGTTCATTTAAAAAGTTTAAACATTTTGGGTTTTTAATAAGTTTTCCACTGAAGAGGATGGCAGTGCTCTTAGTGTTTATCTTGACCTTATCAAGGCATCTCTGCAACCTATCTATAGCAATCACTGAACCCAAAGAGGGAGATAGGAGGGCGATATCGTCAGCATATTGGACTAATAGGATGCGATCAAAGGATGGCATATCTTAAAGGTAGAGTGAAAAGAGAGAAGGGCCTAGGAGAGAGCCTTGGGGTACAGTCGCTCAAAAAAGTATCCGAACACTATGGTTGATTACAGAATTCAGAAAAATTATCTGGCAACGATTTTTTTTTTTTAGAAATTAGTGATCTGGCAACCTTCGTGTTACGTAACACGAAGGTTGCTAGATCACTAATTTCTAAAAAAATCGTTGCCAGATATTTTTTCTGAATTCTGTAATCAATCGTAGCGTTCGGATACTTTTTTGAGCGACTGTAGGTGGTCATATTATTTTGATACTAGATCGTGTGGGCTCACTCACGGAAATATTGAGCGTGTGCAGTTACCGTTCACAGCAAACTGGAGCGTGTGCAGTTACTGCACACGCTCCAGTTTGCTGTGAACGGTAACTGGAGCGTGTACAGTTGCTGTACACGCTCCAGATATTTTTTTCCTGAATTGTGTAATCACGTGACACGAAGGTTGCCAGATCACTAATTTCTAAAACAAAAATCGTTGCCAGATATTTTTTCTGAATTCTGTAATCAACCATAGTGTTCGGATACTTTATTGAGCGACTGTACTCTGGCGGCCATTACTCTCGTTGTAGATGGAAAGGTTTTAACTTGCACTTGGAAAGTTCTATTTGACAAATATGACTGTAAAATACTGGTGAGACCCGAAGGTAAACCCATCTTAATTGTAAATGAAACCATCCGTCCAGATGCGGTCAAAAGCTTTAGCCATGTCTAGAAAGACAGCAGCAACTGTTTCTTATTCAAAGATTCGGCGATTTTCTCCACCACTCTGAGAATTTGATGCTCAGTTGATCTGTTTCGCCTGAAACCAAACTGGGTTTCAGGCAAGACAGGGTGCAGGGAGAGAAAAATCGTCCAATCTGGCCAGAACGATTCGTTCAAACAGCTTGTCTAAGTAAGAGAGCAAGCTGATTGGGCGATAACTCATTAAAAACTATTTTGAAGCAATTTAATTGTTAATAATTTTTTTCTATAATTAAACTTCAAGCTATTTCAATTTTTTGTCTGTCTGTTCTATTTATAGTAATTGATTCAACAAATATGAATTCCAATGGACAAAATGACCCTCTATTAAAACCATGCTGTTGTTTTTTAAATACAAAATGCAGTATTTTTTATATTATTATTATTTGAAGTATCAAATTTAATGCACATCCATATTGTTTGCTTCTCTGCTATATAAAATGCACAATACGAATCAAAACATCGTTTGAGGTCACCCCTTATTCTTTTCGGAAGGCAACTTTTCCTCATACATTCTTTGCCTAAATCCTGTCCTGCTACTAAAAATATCCATAAAGTGAGCTCTGTGCAGTATCATATCTATCAATCATAAACCTTAAATTCCCCGCCCTGCCCACGGTCAGTAGGGGACACCGATCGGCTTGGAAAGACCGCCGTCCGTCGGATGGGACGTTAAGCCGTGGCCCCGTGTGCGGGAGAGACATACCCTGTGCACGTTAAAGAACACGCTGGATAGCCTTGACGGGAGGCTACCATCTGTCTCCCAACAGCTGTTCCAGTGGGTCCCCTCCCCCAACCGTCTCTGAGCCTTCGGGGTCCATGTGACCTGGCCAAATTCCCCGCCCTGCCCACGGTCAGTAGGGGACACTGATGGGCTTGGAAATGCCACCGTCCGTCGGATGGGACGTTAAGCCGCGGCCCCGTGTGCGGGAGAGACATACCCTGTGCACGTTAAAGAACACGCTGAATGGCCTTGACGGGGGGCTACCATCTGTCTCCCAACAGCTGTTTCAGTGGGTCCCCTCCCCCAACCTTCTCTGAGCCTTCGGGGTTCATGTGACCTGGCCAAATTCCCCGCCCTGCCCACGGTCAGTAGGGGACACCAATGGGCTTGGAAATGCCGCCGTCCGTCGGATGGGACGTTAAGCCGCGGCCCCGTGTGCGGGAGAGACATACCCTGTGCACGTTAAAGAACACGCTGGGTGGCCTTGACGGGGGGCTACCATCTGTCTCCCAACAGCTGTTCCAGTGGGTCCCCTCCCCCAACCTTCTCTGAGCCTTTGGGGTTCATGTGACCTGGCCAAATTCCCCGCCCTGCCCACGGTCAGTAGGGGATACCGATGGGCTTGGAAATGCCGCCGTCCGTCGGATGGGACGTTAAGCCGTGGCCCCGTGTGCGGGAGAGACATACCCTGTGCACGTTAAAGAACACGCTGGATGGCCCTGACGGGAGGCTACCATCTGTCTCCCAACAGCTGTTCCAGCGGGTCCCCTCCCCCAATCTTCTCTGAGCCTTCGGGGTCCATGTGACCTGGCCATTTAGCCCATGGTGTGCAAAAAAAAGTGCCGCTCAGAGGTAAAACAACCCAACCCATAAACCTTAAAACTGTCATTGTGGAAAAACTCGACTCATAAATTACATAATATCTGTATTATCAGTAGAATACTATACAGAGATACGAACATTACAATACCCATTTTAACTCCACTGCACTGATAAAAAACGACGGCAGAAGTGGGAAGAATTGATGTCTTTTTTATCATTTAAATTTACTGATAACACCTATTATTCACGTGCTCTTTCCTTGAACTATTTATGGTAGATAATGTACTACGCAGATATAGTAAAATATCATTAATTTGGGTAAATTGAATAAATATTATCAGGCCAATAACAAACGAAAAAAAAAAACCACAATATCGTTTTTGGCATCATTTTCGGACTTTTGCACCTTCTGCAGTGGCAACCAGGTCTGATGTAGGAAAAAAATAAAGGGGTGGAGGAGGGGTGAGAAACTTAATCGTGCCGGTAAAAAGTAACGGGGAGGGAGAGAGATTGGATTTAATTGCAGCATGGCATCCCCCCCCCCCCTGTTTTAGAGATTTTTAAGGATGCGGTGTGCAGACAATGTCAAACAGGACCTTGTTAGAATTGGTCTACAATGGCCAGATGTAGCAGATATAGCTCAGGACATATATGCTTGGAGAACTAAATTGCACCGTCTGGTTGGACCTCCGTAGCCCATGGCTGCTTGAAGAGGATGATGATGATGATGAAATGCTTGAAATAAACAAAAAAATTTGCCTCATTACCCTTGCTAGCATTCTCGGCAGGAGTGGCGCTACTGAAAATTCAACTGGTGCATAAGGCAGCATTTTTTTTAGGGGCAGCAAATTTGTAAACTAACAACCATACCTGCAATAAAGTTGGGTTGGGTTGTTTTACCTCTGAGCGGCGCTTTTTTGCACACCATGGGCTAAATGGCCAGGTCACATGGACCCCGAAGGCTCAGAGAAGGTTGGGGGAGGGGACCCACTGGAACAGCTGTTGGGAGACAGATGGTAGCCTCCCGTCAAGGCTACCCAGCGTATTCTTTAACGTGCACAAGGTATGGCTCTCCCGCAGACGGGGCCACGGCTTAACGTCCCATCCTACGGACGGCGGCCTTTCCAAGCCCATCGGTGTCCGCTACTGACCGTGGGCAGGGCGGGCAATAAAGTTGACTCTAGTAAGAATGCCTCTTACGTTTTTAACGGATAATTCTCAATTGCTTTTAAAAAGGGCATTAAATGTAGCCAAATCGATTATTAGTATCTAAGATTAGACTTAGAGAAGGGGGGGGGGGGGCAGAATAGCGGGGGCCGGCTCTAATTCTCCGAGGGGGGAGGATGGGCATGGATTCCTTCCCCTCAGGTCTGGCCCTGGTAGAAATTGCAACAAATTAATGAATGATTCCAAAGTTGCATATATTAATATTTTTTAAAATAAATTACACCTGAAGCAGCTGCTTGCCACAGATCTGACTGGAGCCTGTCGATTTAATAATATACAATAGAGAAGATCTGTGAGGATGGCGAGAACCTCAGTAGAAAGACAACACAAACATCCATGACTTACCCAGGGCTCGAACCTAGGTACCTGTGATCAGTAATCAAATGCGCTAACCATTATGTCAATGGGAACAAAAAAAAATTTACATTTATCTCTTAAAATGAAAAGATGCGTTTTCTCACCCTTCCCGGAGGTTAAGGGGCATAACCTTACTATCAGTATAGAAATCTCTTGACCCTCGCACTCCACATGGGGCGGAGGGGGGGGGGGGGCTCAGGCTCGTAATCTATAGTTCCCAGGTTCGCATAGCGCGCCAGGCTCGTAATCTATAGTTCCCAGGTTCGCATAGCGCGCCAGGCTCGTAATCTATAGTTCCCAGGTTCGCATAGCGCGCCAGACTCGTAATCTGTAGTTCCCAGGTTCGAGTCCCAGCTGGGTCAGCGTTGAGATTTATTTCCGCAAAAATTCCCCGCCCTGCCCACGGTCAGTAGGGGACACCGATGGGCTTGGAAAGGCCGCCGTCCGTCGGATGGGACGTTAAGCCGTGGCCCAGTGTGCGGGAGAGCCATATCCTGGGCTCGTTAAAGAACACGCTGGATGGCCTTGACGGGAGGCTACCATCTGTCTCCCAACAGCTGTTCCAGTGGTCCCCTCCTCCAACCTTCTCTGAGCCTTTGGGGTCCATGTGACCTGGCTATTTAGCCCATAGTGTGCAAAAAAAAAGTTCCGCGCAGGGGTAAAACAACCCAACCTTCGCACTCCGCACAGCCAAATTTCTAACATAAACGTATCGTTTGCAATAGTCGTTTAAAATTTGGCCAATATACAAATCTTTCCATACTAGAGGGCACTATTAAATTTATTAAGAGATTCCGAACGTGTGAATCACAATATTCCTTTAGTACACATCCAACATAAAAAGAATATTTCATTTGTACCTGAAAACAAAAATATTGAATTTTTACTGGCAGACGACAAAATAATAATATTAACAACTTTTTTTTTAAGGAGCTGAAGTAAATTTTAAAACCAACCAATTGTTTTTTTTAGTCGTGGCAAAAATATCTTTTTGTTTCAGTTAACTTCATATTCTGTTTATAAAAGCTTTATAGTTCTTATTTAAAAATGTGTATAGGTAGTATAAAAATTTATTAACATTTAATATATTTTAAGTTATTTACCAAAAAAATAATAGGAATCAAATAGACTTCTTGATAGGTGAATTCGACTGATACGCCTGTTAAGAAATGAAGTTAATAGCCTAGCTTGTCTTTTTTTTTTTGGTGGGGGGGGGGAAGTGTTATTGCAAAAACTTTGTTATTTGAACAGTCAATTTATTCACGTATTCAATAGAATACATTCTCGAGACATTCTAATTCCAAAAGTCCTTCAATATGGAGTAAAATATATTTTACTATCTATATATATATTTATTATAAAAGGAGTGGTAATTAAATCCACATTAAAAAAAAAACCCATTGGGGATAACAAGATTTCCATAATAATATCGATCTAACGCCACACAAAATATTTTAACTTCGGAAACCGGAAATTGCTCTATCGCATTTCCCTTTCCATGGAGGATGTTAACAACCGGAAGGGAAGCACGAGATCAGGGATCATCACTGACTTGCCACAGTTGCCATAGCATTAACGAAATTTTTTAAATGAGCGAAGATGAAGCAAAACTTTTGCAATGACAATCAGATAAAGCAATAACTATTTCAGAACGGTCTTGCATCTCGTATACTTTGGTTGAATGGGGGCGGAGGTCGTCGCCAGGCTCCCTCGCCCCCATTCAATCGAATCTGTAGTTCCCAGGTTCGAGTCCCATCTAGGTCAGCGTTGAGATTTATCGCCGCAAAACTCCTCGCTCTGCCCACGGTCAGTAGGGGACACCGATGGGCTTGGAAAGGCCGCCGTCCGTCGGATGGGACGTTAAGTCGTGGCCCCGTGTGCGGGAGAGCCATACCCTGTGTACTTTAAAGAACATGCTGGATGGCCTTGACGGGAGGCTACCATCTGTCTCCCAACAGCTGTTCCAGTGGGTCCCTTCCCCCAACCTTCTCTGAGCCTTCGGGGTCCATGTGACCTGGCCATTTAGCCCATGGTGTGCAAAAAAGTGTCGCTCAGAGGTAAAACAATCTAACGTTAAAGAACACGCTGGATGGCCTTGACTGGAGGCTACCATCTGTCTCCCAACAGCTGTTCCAGTGGGTCCTCTCCCCAAACCTTCTCTGAGCCTTCGGGGTTCATGTGACCTGGCCATTTAGCCCATGGTGTGCAAAAAAGTGTCGCTCAGGGGTAAAACAACCCAATTCAACAAGGCTCTTTTCCCTCTGATCTAGCACTGGGGTGACCTGCCATTTAGCCCATTGTGTGCACAAAAGTGCTGCTCATAGGTAAAACCCAAAAATTTGATCCGTACCATCTCCGTCAATCACTTGGCTCTCCCTAACTTTTTTTCTAGATTCTTGTCTGATTATAACTCGTACCGTTTTTAAATTGATCGGAATCACTGCGAACTGGGACTGAAATCCACTTAGAAAAAAAAGTAGTTGCACAATAGAACTCAGGAAGTAAATTGTCTCATTGCATTTCGACTGAAGTTTTACGCGAACATTCTTCGCTGGAAGACAAAAGGAAAAGCTTCTCTGTAATCGCTGAATTTTTGGTCACAAATAACAAAGCTTCTTTATGATTGCGGCCATGAAATATCACGTCATTACAGTGAACTTTCATCAGAACTCCTTAACAATATCAACAACCCCGTTTCGTCGAAGATTGTTATTCGCTCCAACCACTATCGCTTCATCGCCCTTGAAATAAGTGGCATCATTCCCTTTCGAAATACTCTTTCGAATCTTCCGCTGAATAGTCGTTGCCTCTTTCAAAGTTGTTAGAATTTTACCGGCGTAAAATAAAATGGCTGAACGTCTGCGGCGCTGCGATCACGCTCTTATTAGTTTTTATTTTTTTATTTCTTTTGTCTCTCGCTGCGGGACTGGCATTTTCGTCACCTGATTGTCCCGCCTGTCATTTAGAATTGCATCCATATTCATGCAGATTCTTCTCACAGTACGTGAGAAATAAATGGCGCAAATCACGATTAACTAGAAACTGTTTCACGAAACAGGATGCTTAAAATTAGAGTTCACAATGACGTCGGCGACATTCTGAAGGACATTTGAAGAACTTATTTCTTCCCGCATAATTATTATTTCGTCAATAATAATGAGAAACTAATTAAAAGTAGCCGAAATATGTGAATGCATAGCTACGGTATCTTTAGTAAAGAAACATTGTAAAGGCTGATTCAAAATAGTGTTGAGCGTGACTCTCGTGCTAATGAAATTTATTTATATATTTGTATTCTTGTTTTCGTGCCAGAAATTCTTCCTTTTGTCTCTATGGTAACAAGATAAACGTGAATATATGTATTCAAAGATGGTCCATGAATACAAATGGGCTCGCTTTCTAGCGACGAAAAAGAACACTTTCTGATATTTGTGAAAATGGGTTAGTAGGAACGGAATGCAAGTTTTAAAAAGCACATTGCTTAATGGGTCGTTCAAATCAGGTAGCGTGTTTTTCAGTCGAATTTTAACCTCATCCCCTATATAACACCACGTAACGCTTGGTTGAATACTCTCCGTGTTATGCATAATGCTTTTTTATATTTAATCGGCATGGAAAGTTAGTGTTACAATAGCAGCAGGTCCGCATCTCGAGCGCCAGGCTCGTAATCTGTAGTTTCCAGGTTCGAGTCCCAGCTGGGTCAGTGTTGAGATTTATCTCCGCAAATTTCCCGCCCTGCCCACGGTCAGTAGGGGACACCGATGGGCTTGGAAAGGCGCCGTCCGTCGGATGGGACTGTAAGCCGTGGCCGCATATGAGGGAGAGCTTAAAATACCATGTGCACGTTAAAAAACACGCTGGATGGCCTTCACAGGGAGGCTACCATCAGTCTCCCAACAGCTGTTCCAGTGGATCCCCTCCCCCAACCTTCTCTGAGCCTTCGGGGTCCATGTGACCTGGCCATTTAGCCCATTATGTATAAAAATTCTGTTTTTTTTTTGCCGCTCAGAGGTAAAACCGAACTACGCAAACTGATAAAAAAGTCCTCCGCGTGTTGGTAAAGTTTAGTTATAACCATTATTGTTTTCGCTTTAAAAAATAAAATTAGCCCCTCAAGCAGCTGCTTGCTTGCCAGTTTCAATAAGCCACAGAAAAGATCTGCGCGGAAGGAAAGAAATCTCAGCAGAAAGACAAAAAAGAAACATCCATACCTTATCAGGAATCGGACCCAGGCCACTTTATCTTGCCTTTATTAGCTGTTCAGATCAGTTATTAAAACTGGCATTGTTACTAATAAATATTCAAATTTCCGCAGCTCTGAAATACCGAACGAATATCGATGAAAAATCGAGATTGAAATAGCTTTGATTACCTTGATTACGATTTTTAAATTATCTTCAGTCACATTTTTTAAGAAATACGAGTTCTGTATCTCGGTTGCCATTGGCATAAATAAGAAACTGTACCTAATAGTGGGGCGGGGGTGGCTCAGTCGGTAGCGCACTTGGCTCGTAATCTGTAGTTCCCAGGTTCGAGTCCCAGCTGGGTCAGCTGAGACTTATCTCTGCAAAATTCCCCGCCTTGCCCACGGTCAGTAGGGGACACCGATGGGCTTGGAAAGGCCGCCGTCCGTCGGATGGGACCTTAAGCCGTGGCTCCGTGTGTGGAGAGCCATACCCTGTACACGTTACAAGAACACGCTGGATGGCCTTGACGGGAGGCTACCATCTGTCTCCCAACAGCTGTTCCAGTGGGTCCCCTCCCCCAACCCCCTCTGAAAGGGGGGCCTCTTTCTTCGGGGTCCATGTGACCTGGTCATTAGCCCATGGTGTGCAAAAAATGTACCTAATAGTAGCCTCTAAATGTAGATTACCCGTACTGCCGCCAACCAGTCCAAAAGGGCATTCAGAACCTATGTCTGGTATGATGGACTTTGCTTTAATCTAAATGATGCAAAGGTATCAGACTTCCGCACTCGCAGATCGTCTACCAAACTTTGGGTCTAAAATTAAATGGCAAAGAACTGCCAAGCACTTCTCTCGTCATTTCCGGCTGGTGAGTACACACACCCATATCGTACACGCGCTGTGTAACGGTGGTGAGAAACACGTGACTCAGTGCTGCGTCAGTTGACGTCACGTATCCGTGGGAAGGCTGTGGGAGATGTTAAGTAGGAATGCGGGATTGACTTCCTCGTGCTCTAATAAATGTATGCGCTCACCACGACTTCGTGACACAAAAAACTTCTCTTTTAAAGAATATACTTTTTATTTTTCCGCCTAGATTGCAAACCTTCTGGAAGAAGTTCCTTCGATCAACTTTGCCTGGTTTATCCAGAATTCAGTTCTTAACAGAAACTAAGTTCGTCGTAAAAAGCGCAACTCATCAAGAAAAGTGCTATGTTTTTTTAATTTGAGAGACATTTTTTTGCATGCAATGGGCTATATGGCCAGATCGCAAAGACAACGAGGGCTCAGAGAAGGTTGGGGATGAGGGGACCCACTGGAACAGCTGTTGGGAGACAGATGGTAGCTTCCCTTCAAGGCCATCGATTGTTCTTTAACGTGCACAGGATATGGCTCTCCCGCACACTGCGACACGGCTTAACGTCCCATCCGACGGACGACGGTCTTTACCAAGCCCATCGGTGTCCCCTACTGGCCGTAGACAGGGCGGGGAGTTTTGCGGAGATAAATTTCAATGCTGACCCAGCTGGGATTTTCTGCTGAGGTCCTGCCATCCTCTCAGGTCTTCTACTGTGGCATATAAACTGACAGGCTCCTGTCAGACCTCTGTGGCAAGCAGCTGCTTGAGGGGGTATTTATTTTTTTTTTTTTTTATGACGTAAGGCAGTCTTTTCAAACCCTTCGGTGTCTCCTTTCTCACCGAGGTCAAGATGGGGACTAGTGGAGGTATACCTCAAACGGCACTCGAACCTAGGCACTGCAAATTACAAACCTGGCTCAGTATCGACAACTTCACCCCAAGGGCAGAGAATGTCAGATCCGGCAATAAACGTCTTTTAAGATTTCATAGAATTCAGTAATTAACTTTTTAGGATGTCAGAAATCCATCCGAATCAGTTCAACTATTGATAAAAATAATTCTCTCTTAACCACTTGACAGAAAAGGTACGAAAGGAGCTTCTCAGTTTAATGCGCCATAAATGAGCTCTCTGAGGAAGACTGAAACTTCAACCGAAAGATAAGACAGAAAGGTCCATGCCTTATGAGGGACTCGAACCTGGGTCCTTCTGATCTCAGGGGCCGGGGTGGCTCAGTCGGTAGTGCGCCAGGTTCGTAATCTGTAGTTCCCAGGTCGTGTAGTTCGCAGCTGGGTCAGCGTTGAGATTTATCTCCGCAAAATTCCCCGCCCTGCCCACGGTCAGTAGGGGACACCGATGGGCTTGGAAAGGCCGCCGTCCGTCGGATGGGTCGTTAAGCCGTGATTCCGTGTGCGGGAGAGCCATACCCTGTGCACGTTAAAGAACACGTTGGTCGGCCTTGACGGGAGGCTACCATCTGTCTCCCAACAGCTGTTCCAGTGGGTCCCCTCCCCCAACCTTCTCTGAGCCTTCGGGGTCCATGTGACCTGGCGATTTAGCCCATGGTGTGCAAAAAAGTGCCGCTCAGAGGTAAAACAACCCAACAACCCAACCCTCTGATCTCTAGCCAAGCGCGCTAACCACTCTGTTCTGAGAAAAAATTTAAAAGGCCAAAATCCGTGGGGTAGGTGTTGGTTCAATAGGTAGCGCTCCAGGCCTGTAATCTGTAGTTTCCAGTTCGAATCCCGCCATTGTCAGCGTTAAGATTTATCTCCTCTAGACCTCGGTCAGAAAAGGGACACCGACGGTCACCGTCCTTTGGATGGTGACCTTCGGTGTTCCTTTTCTGAGACCGTCGATGCCCCTCTTCTGTCTTCTTTTCACCGTCCGTTGGATGGGACGTTAAGCCGTGGCTCGGTGTGCAGGGACAGTCATACCTTTGCATGTTAAAGAACACGCTGGATGGCCTTGAACGAAGGCTTCCATCTGTCTCCTAAGAGCTGTCCAGTGGGCTCCATAGAATTTCTAACATCGTTTGTAATATTCTAGCATCTTGGGCATTAGGTGGTTCACCTTTGTAACTAATGATGAGGTTAGGCAAAGGAGTCTGCAACCTCCTTTAAGCAGCATATTGTGCAGAGAGAGACTCCGTTGGTTTGGCCATGTTGCCCGTATGAATAATTATAGATTGGCGAATAGGGTTATGAACAGTGTGCCTAAAGGCCTCAGAAAGAAGGGGAGACCTAGGATGCGGTGGGCAGACAATGTCAAACAGGACCTTGTTAGAATTGGTGTGCAGTGGCCAGATGCAGTAGATGTAGCTCAGGACAGATATGCTTGGAGAATTAAACTGCACGGTCTGGTTGGACCTCCGTAGTCCATGGCTGCTTGAGGATGATGATGATGATTGTAATATTCGTTTCAAGTTGGCATTTTTCCAATCCTATAGACGCGCTATTAAAATCATAAGGAAATTCGAAAAGTACGAATTCTAATTTTTCGTCAATACTTATCCAATCCAAAAACAGTTGTTTTATTTCTTCTTTATAAATAAGAGTTGAATGCAGACAAACGAACAGATAACAAAGTGAGAACAATAAAGTTTTGTAAAAATAAAATATTATAAAAGCCCGATTTTTAGACCTTATTTTGATGTAACTTAATAAGCAGAAATAGATCATATTTTACACCTACAACGAGAAATAGCGTGTAATCCTAAACAAAATGGGGGGGGGGGGCGGTGGTGGCTCAGTCGGTAGCGCGCCAGGCTCGTAATCTGTAGTTCCCAGGTTCGAGTCCCAGCTGGGTGAGCGTTGAGATTTATCTCCGCAAAATTCCCCGCCCTGCCTACGGTCAGTAGGGGACACCGAGGGGCTTGGAAAGGCCGCCGTCCGTCGGATGGGACGTTAAGCCGTGGCCCCGTGTGCAGGAGAGCCATACCCTGTGCACGTTAAAGAACACGCTGGATGACCTTGACGGGAGGCTACCATCTGTCTCCCAACAGCTGTTACAGTGGGTCCCCTCCCCCAACCTTCTCTGAGCCTTCGGGGTCCATGTGACCTGGCCATTTAGCCCATAGTGTGCAAAAAAGTTCCGCTCAGAGGTAAAACAACCCAACGTTAAAGAACACGCTGGATGGCCTTGATGGGAGGGAGGCTACCATCTGTCTCCCAACAGTTACCAGTGTCTCCAGTGGGTCCCCTCCCTCAACCTTCTCTGAGCCTTCGGGGTCCATGTGACCTGGCCATTTAGCCCATAGTGTGCAAAAAAGTTCCGCTCAGAGGTAAAACAACCCAACGTTAAAGAACACGCTGGATGGCCTTGATGGGAGGGAGGCTACCATCTGTCTCCCAACAGTTACCAGTGTCTCCAGTGGGTCCCCTCCCCCAACCTTCTCTGAGCCTTCGGGGTCCATGTGACCTGGCCATTTAGCCCATAGTGTGCAAAAAAGTGCCGCTCAGAGGTAAAACAACCCTAATCCTAAACAAAATGCAGAAAATCAAAATGGGGGGGGGGGGAAAGTAAGAACAGGAAACACGTTGAAGACCAATTTATAGTAATTTTGGAAAACGAATGCATTCTGTGGAAGAAGTAAACACTTTTTCTGTGTTATGAATAAGGAAAAGGAACTTTATGTAAGTACGAGTGAGGAAAAAAAACTAATGGTTTTCATTTAATCCTGCGTAATAAGCGATTACTTTTCTGGTTAGGCGATCAGAAACTGGTTTCTTGCATTTCAACAGTTGAGAGCAGGTGGACGGACAGAGCAAAAAGAGAGCGAACGACCTTCATTGGGCGACGGACATCTGCACTGCTTGCAGGACACAAAGAAGAAAACACGAAGCGTGACCCTGCCTCATTCTCTATCTTCCCTGATCGGTGCTAAGAACGACAGCAGGTCGGCGTCCAACAAGGGGGGGGGGAGCCTTTCGTGCAATTTCCAGGTGCTACCTGCAGCAGGGTTGAGTTGTTTTATCTCTGAGCGGCACTTTTTAGCAAACCATAGGCTAAATGGCCAGGTCTCAAGGATCCCGAAGGCTCAGAGAAGGTTGGGGGAGAGGACCCACTGGAAGAGCTGTTGGGAGACAGATGGGAGCCTCCCGTCAAGGCCATCCAGTGTGTTCTTTAACGTGCGCATGGTGTGGCTCTCCCGCACACGGAGTCACGGCTTAACGTCCCATCCGACGGACGAAGGCCTTTCCAAGCCCATCGGTGTCCTCTACTGACCGTGGGCAGGGCGGGAATTTTGCGCAGATAAATCTCAACACTGACCCAACTGTGACTTGAACCTGGGAACTTGCAGATTACGAGCCTGGCTCACTACCGACTGAGCCACCCCTGCCCCTACCTGCAGCAGGATTCTCAAACAGTCAATATCGTTAGTTGAGAGTTCGCCAGAAGACGTGAGATTGAATGTTCACATCGGTTGCTATTGCTAACAAACTTCTTGCTGCGATGATCGTAATACGTGTGATGAAGAATAAACGTTTTCTTTAATATGATCCACAATCAAATCCTCAAAATAAATTTAAAAAAATCCCCCCTCAAGCAGCTGCTTGCCACAGATGTCTGACAATAGCCTGTCAGTTTATATGCCATAGTAGAAGGTCTGTGAGGATGGCAGGACCTCAGCAGAAAAATAGAACACACATCCATGCCTTACCCGAGGCTCGAACCCAGTTCCCTTAGATCAGTAGCCAAGCGCGCTAACCACTCTTCCACACTAGTGACTAAGTACAAAGGGGCTTGAAAAAAATCCCCATTTGTTGAAAGGAAAGTCACTCAACGCAGAAGAGTCATACTCTGTGCATGTTAAAGAACACTCTGAGTGACCCTTGATGGGAGACTTCTAACAACTGCCCACGAGATCATCTCTGAGCATTTGGGGTCCTTGTGACCTGATAAATTAAAATAATCTCCTTCAACGATCATCACTTCTGAGAAAAAAAAATTTTTTTTTTTGGGGGGGGGGGGTCCACTTACAGTAGACGTATTTTGTTTGTGGATAAAGATAATAAAAAAATAATAAATGCCCCCTCAAGCAGCTGCTTGCCACAGAGATCTGACAGGAGCTTGTCAGTTTATATGCCATAGTAGAAGGTCTGTGAGGATGGCAGCTGGCTCTGAAGCAGCTTGTATGCCTTAGAGGTGTAACAGGAGCCTGGTAATATAATACGCTATCTAGGAGAAACAAAAAAACATCGCAAGAAAGCTCCTCGAACCCAGGACCCTTTGATCAGTAGACAAGCAATCTAACCATCAACTATTTCTTTTTAGGTCATCTATGTAGAAAATGTTTTCTTGCTGCTGTTGTGCCTGTCTTGTTGCATTGTTTTCTTACCTTTCACCTGGGGCGGGGGTGGCTCAGTCGGTAGCGCGCCAGGTTCGAGTCCCAGCTGGGTCAGTGTTGAGATTTATATCTGCAAAATTCCCCGCCCTGCCCACGGTCAGTAGGGGACACCGATGGGCTTGAAAAGGCCGCCGTCCGTCGGATGGGACGTTAAGCCGTGGCCCCGTGTGCGGGAGAGACATACCCTGTACACGTTAAAGAACACAGTGGATGGCCTTGACGGGAGGCTACCATCTGTCTCTCAACAGCTGTTCCAGTGGGTCCCCTCCCCCAACCTTCTCTGAGCCTTCGGGGTCCATGTGACCTGGCCATTTAGCCCATGGTGTGAAAAAAAGTGCCGTTCAGAGGTAAAACAATCCAACGTTAAAGAACACGCTGGATGGCCTTGACGGGGGACTACCATCTGTGTCCCAACAGCTCTTCCAGTGGGTCCCCTCCCCCAACCTTCTCTGAGCCTTCGGGGTCCATGTGACCTGGCCATTTAGCCCATGGTGTGCAAAAAAGTGCCGTTCAGAGGTAAAACAATCCAACGTTAAAGAACACGCTGGATGGCTTTGACGGGAGGCTACCATCTGTCTCCCAACAGCTGTTCCAGTGGGTCCCCTCCCCCAACCTCCTCTGAGCCTTCGGGGTCCATGTGACCTGGCCATTTAGCCCATGGTGTGAAAAAAAGTGCCGTTCAGAGGTAAAACAATCCAACGTTAAAGAACACGCTGGATGGCCTTGACGGGGGACTACCATCTGTCTCCCAACAGCTCTTCCAGTGGGTCCCCTCCCCCAACCTTCTCTGAGCCTTCGGGGTCCATGTGACCTGGCGATTTAGCCCATGGTGTGCAAAAAAGTGTCGCTCAGAGGTAAAACAACCCAACTTACCTTTCACCTGCTTGAGTAAGGATTTTTAAACTATTACCTTAGCATAAGTAATTCGCCAATAATGGCACAAATTTTGTACAATCAAGTTAGTTGTTATTAGACCCAAATCTAGCTTTCACAATAGCTTTCACAAAACAGAGGACCATGCCCCCCAGATCCGGCGAGTGATTCCTATTATCCCTTTAAACAACCAAATAGACTTCTACTATATCAGTTAGCTGATATTTTAAGCTCATCCAGTTGATAAAAAAACATTAATATCTATAACTATTCTTATTAGATGATTTTCATTGATCGTTTTTTTTTTAATTTGTTACATTTATTAATTTCCCCTTCAGTACACAACTAGGCTTGCTGATATGACGTATCAAAACCTTTTCCGGGCTCATTTTCATCGCATTTCCCAGCTGCAATTGCTCTAAATCCGTAATTCGATATTATTCTTTAACATCTAATGACAATGCGACACCAGAATTTCAAACTTCATCTCCACACCTAAGCGTGAAAGGTTACTTACCTTGGCATTGCCAGACGCAGCCGTCTGTTAACCAGAACTTTGTGATCTTTCACCTGGGACCCCCCCCCCCCTGGACCCCCCCCCATAATGCATTGCTTCAGTTGCCAGTCATTCCACTCGACAGGGCTTCTGCAGACAGCTGTTCGCTGTGCAGCTGCCAAGCCAGTAGACCATGATCACTTTCCTCTAGGCGATAATTTTCCAAAGTCTGACATTTGGATAGATGTTCATCCTCTCTCCGCCTTAACACGATTTAGTATTTTTTTTTATAAGAATTGTCGTTGTATAAGAAGCATCACATGTATAATAAATAAATACCCCCTCAAGGCTGGGGGGGCTCAGTCGGTAGCGCGCCAGGCTCGTAATCTGTAGTCCCCAGGTTCGAATCCCAGCTGGATCAGCGCGTTGAGATTTATCTCCGCAACAATTCCCCGCCCTGCCCACGGTCAGTAGGGGACACTGATGGACTTGGAAAGGCCGCCGTCCGTCGAATGGGACGTTAAGCCGTGGCCCCGTGTGCGGGAGAGCCATACACTGTGCACGTTAAAGAACACGCTGGATGACCTTGACGGGAGGCTACCATCTGTCTCCCAACAGCTGTCCCAGTGGGTCCCCTCCCCCAAACTTCTCTGAGCCTTCGGGGTCATGTGACCTGGCCATTTAGCCCATGGTGTGCAAAAAAAGTGCCGCTCAGAGGTAAAACAACCCAACCCAACCCTCAAGCAGCTGCTTGCCACAGAGGTCTGTGGAACACGTTGAATCTCTGAGCGGTCTATATGCTACAGTAGAAGATCTGAGAGGATGGCAGGACCTCAGCAGAAAACAACATGAACATCCATGCCTTACCCGGGATTCGAACCCAGGTCCCTTAGATCAGCAGCCAAGCGTGCTAACCACTCGACCACAATGTCTTAAATTGCCTCCTTGGTAGCGTGTAGTAACGCTTGTTTGCGGGTTCGAGTCCCGGGATATGTTGGATCGTTTTACATCTGAGAGAGACTTTTTTTTTTTAACACAGCGAGCTTAAAGGTCAGATCACAAGGACCCCAGGAGAGCAGAGTGGGGGAAAGGGAGACACTGGACAGCTGATAAGAGACAGTCGGTATACTACGTGTAGATGGTATGGCTCTCTCGCACACGGGGCCACGGCTTAACTTTAATCGTTGAATTAATTATCTATTCCTGCTTTTTAAGACAATGATTAGAAACCGAAAATTGACTGACAATTGGCTTGGATTCTAGTCTTGTCATAAATTGATTTAGCTATAATTTTTTTAAAGCCGTCCCGTGGCCGAGTGGTTAGCACGCTTGGCTACTGATTTAAGGGACCTGGGTTCGAGTCCCTGGTAAGACATGGATGTGTGTATCGTTTTTCTGCTGAGGTCCTGCCATCCTCTCAGACCTACTTTGGCATGTATACTGACAGGCTCCTGTCAGACCTCTGTGGCAAGCAGCTGCTTGAGGGGGTATTTATTTTACTTTTATTTTTAATTTTTAAAGTCAATTTTTGTCATCTGTCTGTGAAACAATTCCTCCAAACCCCAGCATTCTCTGTTCCCTAAAAATCTAGTAGAAAGAAGACGGGGAAAAAAAGAAATCCCTTTCAGATTGGATGACTGCCCTTAACAGCGCTATCCGTTCGGCGAATAAGCCAATTTACATGCATTTATAACCGAGAATGGCCTATTCCCATGTGATGTCTGACCCTTGATCTGTCTATTGGTCTAGCCTCAAGGGGAGAAAGAATTCCCCGCTCCTACCGCTACCACCTGTTTCCATAGCAACCGCTGGAGAGCTTTCATTGAATCTGTGCACTCCACCTTGAATGCCTGCATCTCCCTCGTGTCTGTCCTCTGAGTCTCTCACCCATGTAAAATGATTGGGGGTGGAGTGTTCCCACGCTTAGCGCTATTGTTATCCTGATCCCCTGGGTATGTGTCTGCGGCTTCCCCCCCCCCCCTGCAGTAGCCCAAGCAGCACAGAAGGCCTCGAGTATCACTTAATGACTCCCTCACTGCCGAGAGGTTGGAGGGATACCATGTTGGAAGGAAACAACTGCAATAATTCCATCAATTATCTTTGTTTTTTGTCAAACAACTAACTACTTTCACATGTTCAACGAAATTGAATCTAAGCATTCAAGGCTGTCGGGCTGATTTAAAACTGGGGCGGGGGTGGCTCAGTCGGTAGCGCGCCAGGCTCGTAATCTGTAGTTCCCAGGTTCGAGTCCCAGCTGGGTCAGCGTTCAGATTTATCTCCGCAAAATTCCCCGCCCTGCCCACGGTCAGTAGGGGACACCGATGGGCCTGATAAAGGCCGCCGTCCGTCGGATGGGACGTTAAGCCGTGGCCCCTTGTGCGGGAGAGCCATACCCTGTGCACGTTAAAGAACACGCTGGATGGCCTTGACGGGAGACTACCATCTGTCTCCCAACAGCTGTTCCAGTGGGCCCCCTCCCCCAACCTTCTCTGAGCCTTCGGGGTCCATGTGACCTGGCCATTTAGCCCATGGTGTGCAAAAAAGTGCCGCTCAGAGATAAAACAACCCAACCCATCCATGCCTTACCCGAGGCTCGAACCCAGGTACC
This sequence comes from Ryuthela nishihirai, assembly GCA_038380435.1. Classification (NCBI taxonomy): domain Eukaryota; kingdom Metazoa; phylum Arthropoda; class Arachnida; order Araneae; family Heptathelidae; genus Ryuthela; species Ryuthela nishihirai. The sequence goes on along the minus strand of JAWZYU010000147.1, from coordinate 413,396 downwards.
TTAGATCAGTAGCGACACACACATCCATGCCTTACCCGAGGCTCGAACCCAGGTCCCTTAGATCAGTAGCCAAGCGCGCTATTATAGCTATCCATGGGACGGCTATAACAAAATTCAAAAACATATTCTGCAGCATAGTCTGAATTTCGAGTTTCAAAACCTCGAGCTAAATTCAAAACCAAATCCTTTTTTTCCTGCAGCAAAAAAGCTGCAAAAAGAGAAAAATTTATGATAAATATAATATCAAAATCCGAACTCTTACTATTTTTACAAATTTCTCTGGTTATTTTAGCCATTTCTTTTATCGGAACAATAGAAACAGAGTCGTGATTCCGTGTATTAGTTCTTTTTCAATACGTACTTATCATAACCTTACACAGAAGTGGGCAGATAAGACCACTTAAAGTGAAAGATCTATGCATCCTCTGTTTCCTTCCAAACAAAATTTTCTAACAAAATACTTCCCCCAACAACATAAAACCGGGAAGTATCCTCCATGCATCGGTATTTCTCTGGACAGGAAATCTTACATCGTAAATGGCGAAATCCGTGACTATCCCGCCACGAGGCGTGGACGCTCCAACTTGGAAGAGGGTGAAGTAGGGCACTCATTATCAGGCGAAGTCTCTCTGCCCACTTTCCCCTCATGCCGTGCATGCGCGGCCATCCGGAAACAGCGGCCCTTTTGGTTCAACCAGTTTCCCTCCATCAACCTCTCACCTCGGTCGCTGCTTGAAGCCTACGCAGTCTTGGAACTTGAAACTTTCCCTTGTTCCAAGACTTGTTCCGCTGAGAGGTGGGGATGCTGTTGCCTCTCCAACTCATGGCCACTGAGATAAATGGGAAACGTGTTTGCTTTATATGTGCAGTGCGGATGTAGGATAAGACCGGCGTTAAAATGTTGTTGTCCTTGTCCCCAATTGGGAATTAGAAATCTTTGAGATAAGGTACGAATATCTCCTGTTATTAGCAAATAAATGCTGTTCTTATACGGAAGGGGCATTTTAGGCTTAAAAGTTTTGAAAAAGAAGTTGGTTACGGGTTCGGCCTGCAATACTACGACTTGTTTTGTACCATCTGTGGGGCGGGGGTGGCTCAGTCGGTAGCGCGCCAGACTCGTAATCTGTAGTTCCCAGGTTCGAGTCCCAGCTGGGTCAGCGTTGAGATTTATCTCCGCAAAATTTCCCCCGCCCTGCCCACGGTCAGTAGGGGACACCGATGGGCTTGGAAAGGCCGCCGTCCGTCGGATGGGACGTTAAGCCGTGGCCCCGTGTGCGGGAGAGCCATACCCTGTGCACGTTAAAGAACACTCTGGATGGCCTTGACGGGAGGCTACCATCTGTCTCCTAACAGCTGTTCCAGTGGGTCCCCTCCCCCAACCTTCTCTGAGCCTTCGGGGTCCATGTGACCTGGCCATTTAGCCCATGGTGTGCAAAAAAGTGTCGCTCAGAGGTAAAACAACCCAACCCAACTGTACCATCTGTCTTCTAACAGCTGTCTAGTGGAGCCCTTCCCCACCAAACTTTTCTTTTTTTTTAAGGTTTTTTTGAGGTTTTAAGCACGAAACAAATATCTTGCAATTACAATTTTTTGCGGCTGTGGAGCAAAAAACACCTGGATTCGAACCCTGGATAAATCATGAATGTTTTCATGATTAGCCGTCCCATGGCCGAGTGGTTAGCGCGCTTGGCAGCTGACCTAAGGGACCTGGGTTCGAGCCCCGGGTAAGGCATGGATGTATGTGTCGTTTTTCTGCTGAGGTCCTGCCATCCTCTCAGACCTTCTACAATGGCATATAAACTGACAGGCTCCTGTCAGACCTCTGTTGCAAGCAGCTGCTTGAGGGGGTATTTATTTTTTTTTATTTATTTATTTTTCATGATTAGTCTCATCTTCATGACAGAATATGTAACTTTATTCGGGGGGAGGGGAAATTCGGTTTGTTTAAACTGAATTGATATTTCGATAATTAAAATTCATGACAAATATACACAGTGGTATCAGAATTATCTGTAGTTCCCAGGTCCCTTATTATCATACTATGGTAGGTGGTTAGATTATTCTGATACGACTGTGTATATACAATGATTAAAGAAGTATAATAGTAGCGTACTTCTCAAGCCGGAATCTATGAAAAAAATAAGGGAGGGGAAAGTAAATGGATTGAACCGAAACGAACTTCTTCTTCTTCAACATAAACTATTCCGGAAATCACTCGGGGTCTTTCGCCCCTCTCGTCCGGAAATTCTTTTAAGAAAGGTCCGTGCACTATGTCGGAGAGTTCTCCCAACTGAGTCTGGAAAACCAAAATTTCAAAAGCAAAACCATAAAATTGCCAGTTGGGTTTGGGTTGTTTTACCTCTGAGCCGCACTTTTTTGCACACCATGGGCTAAATGGCCAGGTCACATGGACCCCGAAGGCTCAGAGAAGGTTGGGGGAGGGGACCCACTGGAACAGCTGTTGGGAGACAGATGGTAGCCTCCCGTCAAGGCCATCCAGCGCGTTCTTTAACGTGCACAGGGTATGGCTCTCCCGCACACGGGGCCACGGCTTAACGTCCCATCCAACGGACGGCGGCCTTTCCAAGCCCATCGGTGTCCCCTACTGACCGTGGGCAGGGCGGGGAATTTTGCGGAGATAAATCTCAACGCTGACCCAGCTGGGACTCGAACCTGGGAACTACAGATTACGAGCCTGGTGCGCTACCGACTGAGCCACCCCCGCCCCATAAAATTGCCAGTAATCTTAGATTGGCGGTCAAATAAACATTCCATAAACATTTAGTATCCTTTAAAAATTGTAAAATTAATTTAAAAGTATATTTTCTTTTTATCAAATTCTGGTGTCCGAGTAGATCTTTGAGTGTAAATTCCCTAATTCCAATTTCCTCCAGTGAGTGAAACATTTGATCTCTCTGAGTATCAAATTTGCTGCAATTAAGTAACACATGAGAGACTGTTTCTTTTGTTCTACATGTATCACAGGAAGATGACTCAGCTCTGTTCATCTTATGCATTTGATCATTCAATCTTGTGGTCCCTGTTCTGAGCCTGGTAATGGTCATTATGTCGTTTTTAGTCAGTCCGAAGTCTTGAAATGGATTAATGGTTTGATTCATTTCCTATAATTCAGATGTGAGGAAGAATGAACTTTAAAATAATGCAGAAAATTTCGTTTTAAAATTTGCTTATTTTTGCTTTTATAATAATTGAACCCTCTTGAAACATTGAGCCAGTTTTCATGTCATAACGCTTCCTTAGCTATTTCGTCAACAATTTCATTTCCTCCAACGCCGACGTGTCTGAGAATCCACTACACGTTTAACTCAATGCCCTTTTACATCATTTTATTCGCCATCTTCAAAATGTTGCAAAAAAGCTCATTGTTACTAGATCTTCCCGAATCTCCTTTTAAAAATTGAATAACTGATCGGCAATCAGACAGAATAACAACTTTGTCACAGGACAGAGTAGTAGCCCACTTAAGGGCCATTTCTATGGCTACTAATTAAGTTGTGAAAACTTCTGTTTGGTCCGGTAGTCTAACTGCTAAATGAATATTCTGATCTGGGATCCAAACTGGAAACTCCGTTCAGATATAAAAATTTCACTCAGGTTTAAAGTGGTAATTAAAAATTTCAAAAATTACGGTAATATAGATTTAATTCTTTTACTGTTAATGTGTCGGCACTTAAATAGTAATATGGTTAATATTTCCCCCCCCCCACATCATTTCAGTTACTGTCTCAATAGGGGGCTATAGGGAGCTTTGTTGGGAGATCAGATGGTAGTCTCCTATCAAAGCCATTCAGCGTGTTCTTTAACGTGCACAGGGTATGGCTCTCTCGCATACGGGGCCATGGCTTAACTTCCCATCCGACAGACGGTGGTCTTTCCAAGCCCATCGGTGTCCCCTACTATAGGTAGGGCGGGGACTTTTTGTGGAAATAAATATCAACGCTGGCCCAGTTGGGACTCGAACCTGGGAACTGGAGATTACGAGCCTGGCGCGCTATTGATGAGCCATCCCAGTGAAGGGGATATGACCGCCTTGTACCCCTCCCCATATCCTAGAATCGACCCTGTGACGCCATAGAGTAGGGGTTCTCTCTTTTACCTCGTGGGGTACGCAGTAAAATTGTTTGGGGTACGCCGTGAGAGCTCAAAAGTCGCTAGATCTGATTACCCAGTAAAATGTTTATAATTTTATAAAATTTGTTAAATTTTTTATGTTTATCGATATGTAATTTATGAATACAAAATTTAATGTGTGTATATAAAAATATGTTTTATTTTATTCCCATTGTTATACTATAACTATAGTTTTATCAATCTATACAAGGGGTACGCCAGTTACATACACATTTCCAGGGGGTACGTGAAGCATAAAAGGTTGAGAACCACTGATATATATGTTTTATTTTATTCCCATTGTTATACTATAACTATAGTTTTATCTATCTATACAAGGGGTACGCCAGTTACATACACATTTCCAGGGGGTACGTGAAGCATAAAAGGTTGAGAACCACTGATATATATGTTTTATTTTATTCCCATTGTTATACTATAACTATAGTTTTATCTATCTATACAAGGGGTACGCCAGTTACATACACATTTCCAGGGGGTACGTGAAGCATAAAAGGTTGAGAACCACTGATATATATGTTTTATTTTATTCCCATTGTTATACTATAACTATAGTTTTATCTATCTATACAAGGGGTACGCCAGTTACATACACATTTCCAGGGGGTACGTGAAGCATAAAAGGTTGAGAACCACTGATATATATGTTTTATTTTATTCCCATTGTTATACTATAACTATAGTTTTATCTATCTATACAAGGGGTACGCCAGTTACATACACATTTCCAGGGGGTACGTGAAGCATAAAAGGTTGAGAACCACTGATATATATGTTTTATTTTATTCCCATTGTTTTACTATAACTATAGTTTTATCTATCTATACAAGGGGTACTCCAGTTACATACACATTTCCAGGGGGTACTTGATGCATAAAAGGTTGAGAACCACTGATATATATGTTTTATTTTATTCCCATTGTTATACTATAACTATAGTTTTATCTATCTATACAAGGGGTACGCCAGTTACATACACATTTCCAGGGGGTACGTGATGCATAAAAGGTTGAGAACCACTGATATATATGTTTTATTTTATTCCCATTGTTATACTATAACTATAGTTTTATCTATCTATACAAGGGGTACGCCAGTTACATACACATTTCCAGGGGGTACGTGAAGCATAAAAGGTTGAGAACCAGTGATATATATGTTTTATTTTATTCCCATTGTTATACTATAACTATAGTTTTATCTATCTATACAAGGGGTACGCCAGTTACATACACATTTCCAGGGGGTACGTGAAGCATAAAAGGTTGAGAACCACTGATATATATGTTTTATTTTATTCCCATTGTTATACTATAACTATAGTTTTATCTATCTATACAAGGGGTACGCCAGTTACATACACATTTCCAGGGGGTACGTGAAGCATAAAAGGTTGAGAACCACTGATATATATGTTTCATTTTATTCCCATTGTTATACTATAACTATAGTTTTATCTATCTATACAAGGGGTACGCCAGTTACATACACATTTCCAGGGGGTACGTGAAGCATAAAAGGTTGAGAACCACTGATATATATGTTTTATTTTATTCCCATTGTTATACTATAACTATAGTTTTATCTATCTATACAAGGGGCACGTCAGTTACATACACATTTCCAGGGGGTACGTGAAGCATAAAAGGTTGAGAACCACTGATATATATGTTTTATTTTATTCCCATTGTTATACTATAACTATAGTTTTATCTATCTATACAAGGTACGCCAGTTACATACACATTTCCAGGGGGTACGTGAAGCATAAAAGGTTGAGAACCACTGACATATATGTTTTATTTTATTCCCATTGTTATACTATAACTATAGTTTTATCTATCTATACAAGGGGTACGCCAGTTACATACACATTTCCAGGGGGTACGTGAAGCATAAAAGGTTGAGAACCACTGCCATAGAGAATAACAGAATAGTAGGAAATGCGAGTCTTATACAGAATGAAAATATTCATGTCTTATCTGGGATTTGAACTGTGATCCTAGATAATGAATATTTATTAATGATCAATGATATTCATGAATGTTGCTCAGCAGTTTCAAAGAAATTATCCAACACTAAATCCTTTTAAGAAGCGGGGAGGGGCGAAAACAGGTCTGTCCCGTGATAAAGCTGCGCATGTGAGAATCCCAAATAAGCCTTACATATCCGAGGTAAACGTAGAACTTGCAAATCGGCTAGGCAAATATCAGACAGTTTTGACCTTGGCTGAAACCTCTTTTGCAGACGACACGCAATATCACATCATTATCTATTAGGCATGTAAGAAGTTCTATAAATCTTCATACTCATAATCAAGTGTTCTAGTGATGACTGCTAACAGCTTTGGCTTTGAAATATGACGCTCAAAATCTTTCCTCTTATTAGTGGGTGGGGGTGGCTCAGTCGGTAGCGCGCCAGGTTCGTAATCTGTAGTTCCCAGGTTCGAGTCCCAGCTGGGTCAGCGTTGAGATTTATCTCCGCAAAATTCCCCGCCCTGCCCACGGTCAGTAGGGGACACCGATGGGCTTGGAAAGGCCGCTGTCCGTCGGATGGGACGTTAAGCCGTGGCCCCGTGTGCGGGAGAGCCATACCCTGTGCACGTTAAAGAACACGCTGGATGGCCTTGACGGGATGCTACCATCTGTCTCCCAAAAGCTGTTTCAGTGGGTCCCCTCCCCCAACCTTCTCTGAGCCTTCGGGGTCCATGTGACCTGGCCATTTAGCCCATGGTGTGCAAAAAAGTGCCGCTCAGAGGTAAAACAACCCAACTATCATTTCGTTGAAATATTAAAACGGCTATCCAACAAGAAAAACCACTTCAAAGATTTTGCTTCAAATACGTGAATTTTACACATCGTTTGCTCTGAACGGTTGAATTGCACACGCTGGTGTGGCAACAGCAGAGGCAAGTGAAACTTGTGACGTAAAAGAAAGATGGCGAGAGCCTCTTCTGTAGGTCATGGTGTGCTCTGGTGGTGTGGCACGAGCATAACAGGTCATCTGCATGCATGGCAGACGAAAGAATCCATTCTTTCGGAAGAGAAAAGTTAACCATCACACTTTAGTGAAAAGCTTTTCATTTTTGATGGATTTTTGTGGATATTTTTATTCGAGGCGGGATGACAACTTCCGGCTTCGTACAATTTTCTAATTCAGTTACCATGTTAGCAGGGTCATGCAAATGATGATCGTTGCCGCGGGGCTCCCACAAGTGAATAACTCCCCCCTCCCCCCCCTTGAATGCAGGAAAGTGTTAAATTGCAAATGATATAACTGACGGGGACTTGTTATTATATACACACAAATTTAATAAGTAGAATTTTATAAATAAAAAAAAATTCTGTCATTAAAACATTTTGTAGCCGTCCCATGGCCGAGTGGTTAGCACGCTTGGTTACTGATCAAAGGGACCTGGGTTCGAACCCCCGGGTAATGCATGGATGTGTGTGTGTTGTTTTTCTGCTGAGGTCCTGCCATCCTCACAGACCTTCTACTATGGCATATAAACTGACAGGCTCCTGTCAGACCTCTGTGGCAAGCAGCTGCTTGAGGGGGTATTTTTAGGGGACACTGATCGCCGTCCGTCGGATGGAATGTTAAGTCGTGGCACCATGTGCGGGAGAGCCTTACACTGTGCACGTTAAAGAACACACTGGATGGTCTTGACGGGAGGCTACCATCTGTCTCCCAACAGCTGTTCCGGTGGGGCAGCTGTTGGTTCTCCCCCAGCCTTCTCTGAGCCCTCGGGGTCCATGTGACCTGGCCATTTAGCCCATGATGTGCAAAAAAGTGCCACTCAGAGGTAAAACCAACTCAATTCATTCTTTATTTTTTTACAAATACATAAACAAGGCTGCGGCAGCCAGACAGAAGACACTGATCTTTTGTCCATCTGAAATAAAATTCTTGTTGAAATCTGTGTTATGTCTGCATCAGAGATGAGTTCAGGCCCAAATTTTGCATTCCCACCCCTAAATAATTGAAAAGATTTCTCTGACATATCGCAAAACTTATATTGAGACATGCATGCCACAAACCATTTTTTTTATATTCTTTGTGTTAAAGATTATTATAAACTTTAAAGTTATTATTTTTTATGCCGAATTAAAATCTTGACGTTATGCGTAATGAAAAATACTAGAAACAATTCATAGAAATTGAAAATTATTCCAACATTATTTTAAAGCTAAGAGCGATTCATTAATAAAACAGAGAACAGCTAAAAAAAAGTAATCAGACTAAATGGTATTAAAATTTTAATTATTAAAGACTGATTAAAAATGTGAAATTGTAACCAAAATCATTTTTTTTTTTTGAGTTAGGAGAAAAATTTGATTATGACAGCCCGAGCCCTCATGGGCCACGAGCTCATCTGTAATGTATATCACATAAGTGTTCAACGATAATCAAGAAGGTTATTCAGTTTTTAAAATTGATGGTACAGAATTGGTTTCAAATATTGAAATGGCAACTAAAGAGACTATGAGACTGAACAGTCTCTTCAGTTCTTCGACCTCATACATAGTTGTTTCACTAGCGATTTGAAAGGTCATTGAACTACGATACGTGAGAATTGAGTAATTTTCAACTGCGCAGACTCGTAGTCTCGCCCTACCCATCCCTCCCCCCCTACCGCCATTCTCATTTACCACTCATGCTACATCATCATCATCATCATCCTCAAGCAGCCATGGGCTACGGAGGTCCGACCAGACCGTGCAGTTTAATTCTCCAAGCATATCTGTCCTGAGCTACATCTGCTGCATCTGGCCACTGCACACCAATTCTAACAAGGTCCTGTTTGATATTGTCTGCCCACCGCATCCTAGGTCTCCCCTTCTTTCTGAGGCCTTTAGGCACACTGTTCATAACCCTATTCGCCAATCTATAATTATTCATACGGGCAACATGGCCAAACCAACGGAGTCTCTCTCTGCACAATATGCTGCTTAAAGGAGGTTGCAAACTCCTTTGCCTAACCTCATCATTAGTTACAAAGTTGAACCATCTAATGTCCAAGATACTGCGTAAGCATCTGGAATAAAAAGCATCTAGTTTCCTGTTATCTTGTTTACACAGGGTCCAAGTTTCACTACCATAACTAACCCTAGAAAGAACCAAACTATTATACAATCTAATTTTAGTCTTTAGGTGTATACGCCTATTTCTCCACACTCTCCATAGATTCTTAAAAGTCCCGGCAGCAATCCCTATTCGTCTGTTAATCTCATGCCGCACATCACCATTATCACCATTGATGTATTTAGACCCCACGTGATCACCGGTGTTACAAAATACGACGCCACTAACGACGGATCGAGAAAGATTTCTCCACAGATTGCATGCGGTTATGGATAATCTTTTGGTTATTTTCCTCAAACTTTTTAAACAACTCCCCTTTTCATCAACATCGATAAGTGCAGAAATTAAAGTGTTGAGGTCAACTGATTTCGCGTGACACTTAAACAGGAACCAAATATGAAAAATGTTATCGCTTTTCACGCTTCCCTCCCCCCACCCCCCACCTTTATTGTTGTCGCGATGGAGTTGATCACGCGATGCTGGTTTTCGTTCCATGGACGCTTTTTGTTTTGTTGTTATAACAGAAATGACAAAGGGAAAGATAGGCCACTACTGGAAAAGGAAATCGAAAGATTTATTCCTCTGCAATGTACGGAACAGGCCAGGTTGTTAGACAATAACAAAAACAAGGTGGCCCTTAGAACAAAGATGATGGCACAATTATTTTACGTGATAGCATGGCTTTGTTTTGGGGTCTTTCAAAAATCTGACTTGTTTTTTAGGACAAATCATTTATCTCTGTCTGATGATGATATCTATCATCTGTGTGTTTTTTCAAAACATCCTTAGTTTCATTGTCTGCTGATTTTCTTTCCCAAGGGAAACGTCATACTAAAATGCGTATTATTCAAATTTATCTGGCAAGAAAATGGAGTTATTTTAGCTGATCGTTTTTTGTTGTTGTTTTCTCCAACATTATATACGAGATTGGCTTCTAAGAGAAAAAGGTTTTATGCCAATAAGGAAATAATACCATGACTCGGTACTGCATTTTCTTATGGTCAAAACACACTTGAATTATCTGTAAACTTTTACGAAAGGAAATATTTAGATCGCAGGGCACTTTATTATTTCTTATTTTGATAACATTTGTTTCAGGTGCATTTTCGTTATATAGTTGATTACAAAATGCTTGAAGTAAAAATAATAATTCCTACTACAATTGTTTACAATTTCGCTTCCAGCATATGTACAAAATCTGATGCAGAGATAGGCTACGGAGGTCCAACCAAACTGTGTAATTTTGTTCTTCAAATACGCCTGTCGTTAGCTACAGCCCTGCTGGGTCAACGTTGAGATTTATCTCCGCAAAAATTCCCCGCCCTGCCCACGGTCAGTAGGGGACACCGATGGGCTTGGAAAGGCCGCCGTCCGTCGGATGGGACGTTAAGTCGTGACTCCGTGTGCGGGAGAGCCATACCCTCTGCACGTTAAAGAACACGCTGGATGGCCTTGACGGGAGGCTACCATCTGTCTCCCAACAGCTGTTCCAGTGGATCCCCTCACCCAACCTTCTCTGAGCCTTCGGGATCCATGTGACCTGCTGAGGTCCTGCCATCCTCACAGACCTTCTACTATGGCATATAAACTGACAGGCTCCTGTCAGACCTCTGTGGCAAGCAGCTGCTTGAGGGGATATTTTTATTTTTTTTATAAAACATTTTAATTTTCTCAATTGGTACGATATCATTGTTTTTCGTTTTCCATTTCATTCTTGGGGCGGGGTGGCTCAGTCGGTAGCGCGTCAGGCTCGTAATCTGCAGTTCTCAGGTTTGAGTCCCAGCTGGGTCAGCGTTGAGATTTATATCTCCGCAAAATTCCCCACCCCGCCCACGGTCAGTAGGGGACACCGATGGGCTTGGAAAGGCCGCCGTCCGTCGGATGGGACGTTAAGCCTTGGCCCCGTGTGCGGGAGAGCCATACCCTGTGCACGTTAAAGAACATGCTGGATGGCCTTGACGGGAGGCTACCATCTGTCTCCCAACAGCTGTTCCAGTCCCCCAACCTTCTCTGAGCCTTCGGGGTCCATGTGGCCATTTAGCCCATGGTGTGCAAAAAAGTGCCGCTCAGAGGTAAAACAACCCAACCCGACATTTTCTGCCCACAGCATCCTTGGTCTCCTCCTCTTTCTCAGGCTTTTTGGCACACTGTTCATAACCCTATTCTCTAACCCAAACAAATTTAATGACCCCAAAACATCTGATCAAGTAAATTAGTTCATTTCCATGCGATGCGTCTGATGCGTAAATTAGTTCATTTCCATGCTGTGATAGTAACGTTTGTTACTATCACAGACACTAATTTTTACCCCCTTCATAAGTATTATAGAAAACAATATATATAATTACACTAGTTTCCCTTGTCATTGGTATGTCCTGGATGCGACAAAATTTAACGATGGATTCGTTGTGTCAAACTCCGAAAGCAACGTTAATTGGACTTCACCAACAGAAACCGTTGTTAACCCCCTTCACGCTCAAGCCTTCAAGGTCGGTTTGTCCCATCTGTTATGCTCTGTGTGGAGGGGAAGTGGTGAGTAACAGAAAGGAAGCAACCATTGTCAGAGACCCCCGGAGTTGGTGGTGAGTCATATTTCGTTGGGGTGTGGAAAGGAGGAAGGAAAGAGACTCGTTGTAGCAAGTCGAACGGAAAACACTCGCAGCCTTTTGTGTCGCTTAAAAACTATACCAGAGCGACAATTCCAGCTGGAGATTGATATAACTGTCTTTATCACTGTTACGTCAATGAGTAATTCAATGAACCAATTTTTCTCTCAACGGAATTCGCACCATCCGGAGAAGAAGTATTATTTCGATAGAAGCAACCCGTGGTCGAGTGGTTAGCACGCTTGGCTACTGATCTAAGGGATCTGGGTTCGAGTCCCGGGTAAGGCATGGATGTATGTGTCGTTTTTCTGCTGAGGTCCTGCCATCCTCTCGAATCTTTTACTTTGGCTTATAAACTGACAGGATCCTGTCAGACCTCTGTGGCAAGCAGCTGCTTGAAGGGGTATTTATTTATTTAGCTGTCCCATGGCCGAGTGGTTAGCGCGCTTGGCTACTGATCTAAAGGATCTGGGTTCGAGTCCCGGGTAAGGCATGGATGTATGTGTCGTTTTTCTGCTGAGGTCCTGCCATCCTCTCGGATCTTTTACTTTGGCTTATAAACTGACAGGATCCTGTCAGACCTCTGTGGCAAGCAGCTGCTTGAGGGGGTATTTATTTATTTAGCGGTCCCATGGCCGAGTGGTTAGCGCGCTTGGCTACTGATCTAAAGGATCTGGGTTCGAGTCCCGGGTAAGGCATGGATGTATGTGTCGTTTTTCTGCTGAGGTCCTGCCATCCTCTCGGATCTTTTACTTTGGCTTATAAACTGACAGGATCCTGTCAGACCTCTGTGGCAAGCAGCTGCTTGAGGGGGTATTTATTTATTTAGCTGTCCCATGGCCGAGTGGTTAGCGCGCTTGGCTACTGATCTAAAGGATCTGGGTTCGAGTCCCGGGTAAGGCATGGATGTATGTTGTCGTTTTTCTGCTGAGGTCCTGCCATCCTCTCGGATCTTTTACTTTGGCTTATAAACTGACAGGATCCTGTCAGACCTCTGTGGCAAGCAGCTGCTTGAGGGGGTATTTTTTTTTTATCGTTCAGTTAGAAAAATGACTGGCGACTGACGACGAAAAACAACTGAGTTTATTTTGGTGCGAGTTTATGCTTGGGGAGGAGGGGGGGACTTTTATCAAACCATTTGACGGAATTGAAGTTTCCATTAATAACATGTTTTCAATTCGCTCTTATATTCAGTAAAAGAGGTCACCCAGTGTTTAGAAAAATAGTTTTTATCTCTGGTATTTTTGCAAGCCGTCCCATGGCCGAGTGGTTAGCGCGCTTGGCTACTGATCTAAGGGACCTGGGTTCGAGCCCCGGTTTATCTCTGGTATTTTTGCAAGCCGTCCCATGGCCGATGGTTAGCGCGCTTGGCTACTGACCTAAGGGACCTGGGTTCGAGCCCCGGTTTATCTCTGGTATTTTTGCAAGCCGTCCCATGGCCGATGGTTAGCGCGCTTGGCTACTGATCTAAGGGACCTGGGTTCGAGCCCCGGTTAAGACATGGCTGTCTGTGTCGTTTTTCTGCTGAGGGCCTGCCATCCTCTCAGATCTTCTACTATGGCATATAAACTGACAGGCTCCTATCAGACCTCTGTGGCAAGCAGCTGCTTGAGGGGATATTTATTTATTTATTTTTGCACACAATGTGCTCTACCTTGTATTGTGTGAACTCAAACGTTTTAGTTCGTTTTCAAAGAAAAACAACTGAGCCACTTGAACGTTTAAATCAATATCCAATATTACCTGTACCTTGGCTTTACTGTAACCCCTGCATGGAATAAATTATTATTAGTATTTTGCTGTCTTCAACTTCTCGAAGAGAGAAACGAAACAAATTCCTTTTTTCCAATACTAGTTTCGATACAAATATTTTTTTTTGATTTGCGACATATAGGACAGAGAAGAACCCTAGAAACTACTTCTAGCTTTTACAGGCCCTCTCATACAAGGACGGGCAGTTGCCCCCCTCCCCCCCGATCGAGTAAATTCCACAAATTAGAATCGTAACAATTTAAACGTAATTTATATACATTATGTATGTTTTTGAATTGATGCAATACTGTATTCTATAATCTATTTGTAAAAAAAAAAACTAAAAAATTAAATAACTAAAAATTTATTATTGTAATTATTTGTCTCTAAGCTTTGCCCCCCCCCCCCCCCCTGGAAAATTTCCTGCGGACGCCCATGCCTCCTCCCTCAACTTCAGTTCCCATTGCTGCATTATGATTCACAATACTACATTTTCCAATGATTTGAGAAAAACCTTATCCATTTTAATAGCACATTGTGTGCAAAAATGACAGAGATAATAACAAATAGAACCACCTCGACTCTGTCCATTTGTGGGGGCGGGGGTGGCTCAGTCGGTAGCGCGTCAGGCTCGTAATCTGCAGTTCTCAGGTTTGAGTCCCAGCTGGGTCAGCGTTGAGATTTATATCTCCGCAAAATTCCCCGCCCACGGTCAGTAGGGGACACCGATGGGCTTGGAAAGGCCGCCGTCCGTCGGATGGGACGTTAAGCCTTGGCCTCGTGTGCGGGAGAGCCATACCCTGTGCACGTTAAAGAACACGCTGGATGGCCTTGACGGGAGGCTACCATCTGTCTCCCAACAGCTGTTCCAGTGGGTCCCCTCCCCCAAAACTTCTCTGAGCCTTCGGGGTCCATGTGACCTGGCCATTTAGCCCATGGTGTGCAAAAAAGTGCCGCTCAGAGGTAAAACAACCCAACTGTCCATTTGTAATAACACACAAAAAAACGTGCAATCGAAATTAAAAACTGCTCATCATTTAAACGCAATTTTAAATTATCCGAACTTGCCCTCTCCATCTCAAATGCAAGTTTTGCCCCTAAACAAGCTATATTCAAACTGAAGGAAATAAACATGAGACAGATCCTCTTTAAAGTCGAGTTTATCATCATCATGTGTACTCGTTTCTGTTGCGTACCGGAAGCTGATGGAAGATCTTATTTATGACTCGCGTTGCACTGGAGCGAATGAAAGAGAGGGCCTACTCCATTCTCAGAAAAAAAAAGAACAATAAAAACGCAGACTGCGAGGCGCCAGAAATCCTATCCATCCAGCACGTGCTAGTCTCTAGTGGGTTTCAGTTTTCTCTCTCTCAGCGGGCTTTGGGCAAACCTCCCGGGGATGTGGCACGTGCTGTCGCTGCAGCTGTGAGTGTTCGCGGGTTTTTAACCTTCTCCTTTTTCGCTAATGATAGTTGTCCGAGCGGCACGTGGGACAGCTTGCGTGAAGGGAGGCGCTCATTAGTAAAAACGAGCACACGTTAAGGGCAGCGGAACAATTTTTCATGCACTTGCACCATTCTGTGCGTGTGGCCTCCCCCCCCCACCCCTCTCTCCCTCTGTCTTCTTGAACCTCAGCGGGAGGATGTTAAATTTAGATGTCACAAACTTCCTCAGTGTGGTATTGTCTTCTTTGGCCGAATTCATGACATTTCTCGATGCTTATCCTAAGTGAAAATTCTGCCTTCGCTGCATGTCTTTTGCCATAGATATGACTTCCCATGGCCGAGTGGTTAGCACGCTTGGCTACTGATCTAAGGGACCTGGGTTCGAGCCCCGGGTAAGGCATGGATGTGTGTGTTGTTTTTCTGCTGAGGGCCTGCCATCCTCACAGACCTACTACTTTGGCATATAAACTGACAGGCTCCTGTCAGACCTCTGTGGCAAGCAGCTGCTTGAGGGGGTATTTATTATTTATTTGTTATTTATGAAGAAATGATTGTATGGTATCTTCATTTAATTCTTCGGTGTTTTATTTGTTTGTGTGATAAAATCTTAAGATTTTGCATTTGCTTTGATAAATAACAAAAAAAAAATAAATACCCCCTCAAGCAGCTGCTTGCCACAGAGGTCTGACAGGAGCCTGTCAGTTTATATGCCATAGTAGAAGGTCTGTGAGGATGGCAAGGACCTCAGCAGAAAAACAACACATACAACCATGCCTTTCCGGGGCTCGAACCCAGGTCCCGTAGATCAGTAGCCAAGCGCGCTAACCATTCGGCCACGGGACGGCGTGATAAATAACAGTTGAGTTTTAAGTTGGGTACTAGGGATTATTTCCTTTGAGAGCCACTTTTTTGCACACAATGGACTGAATGACCAGGTCACAAATTAGATTTTATAGGGTTCTTTTATCTATTTTTAGTCTTGGACATAAAACATGGGGCTAAAATTTAATTATGTAAAGACAACTGTTTTGGATTTCAAAGCAGGTAGACAGGTTGGAGATTTCGTATAAAACGACAGGCTTTTCAGACGGGGGGGGGGGGGGGGCAGACTCCCCGGGTACGTTCCTGAATAGGCGTATGCATCTGAAGATAAACATGGACATTTTGTAGGCAAGATGACAGAAAACATTGTCTTTTTTTTTCTTCTCCATGCTTAGACAGTATTTCAGCTCTTTTCAGTAGCTTGTAATCTGCAGTTCCCAGGTTCGAGTCCCAGCTGGTGAGCTACTCCTGCTGCATTTGGCCACTCTAGGTCAATTCTAGCAAGGGTTGGGTTGGCATTGGTCTGCCCATCGCTTCCTATGTCTCCCATGTTTCTGAAATCCTTAGGCCACTGTTCATAATTCTGTATGTTAATCTGCAGCTATGCCATACGGGCAGCATGGTCAAACCAGGGGACACCGATGAGCTTGAAAGTCCGCCATCCATCAGATGCGACATTAAGCCGTGGTATGCAGGAGAGCCATACACTGTGAACGTTAAAGAACATGCTGGATGGCCTGGTCGAGAGACTACCGTCTCCCAACACCTGTTCAATAGGTCCCCTTCCCCCAACCTTCGGGGCCCTTGTGACTTGGCCATTTAGTCCATTGCATACAAAAAAGTGCCGCTCAGAGGTAAAACGGCTAATCTCTTTTCAGTACCTTGCAAGTATGATCATTTGCAACGAACTGCCTCCAGATGAATAAAAAATAAATAAATACTCCCTCAAGCAGCGGGGGGGCGGTGGTGGCTCAGTCGGTAGCGCGCCAGGCTCCTAATCTGTAGTTCCCAGGTTCGAGTTCCAGCTGGATCAGCGTTGAGGTTTATCTCCGTAAAATTTCCCGCCCTGTCCATGATCAGTAAGGGACACCGATGGGCTTTGAAAGGCCGCCATCCGTCGTATGGGACGTTAAGCCGTGGTCCCGTGCGCGGGAGAGCCATACCCTGTGCACGCTGGATGGCCTTGACGGGAGGCTACGATCTGTCTCCAACAGCTGTTCCAGTGGGTCCCCTCCCCCAACCTTCTCTGAGCCTTCGGGGTCCATGTGACCTGGCCATTTAGCCCATGGTGTGCAAAAAAGTGCCGCTCAGAGGTAAAACAACCCAAACCAACCCTCAAGCAGCTGCTCGCCACACGCCAGAGTAGAGGATCTGAAATGAATGCACTTTAGTAATAATTCATACTCTGTTAGTTATCCGCATAGATGCAGTTACACCTACTGACAAAGCAAACATGTGGTTTCTTTAACTCTTCTTTAGTCACACTTCCTCTTTATACTAAGAAGCTTAAGCCGAGGAGGCTCTTAGGAGACGAATCATGTGGCACAAAGCAAGCGGAAGCAGCTGCCCCCCAGCCCAACATCGATCTAAAGATACCGCTGGTGCTGCGGTTGGCAGGGTCTGTTGTTCGCTTGTTTATTAGTCAAGCCGAGCTTGTTCAGTTATTCTGCAATTGCTTCTGATGTTGAGTGGATTTCTCGATAAGTGAGTTCTAAGTGCATTACACGTGAAGAATACAATCATCAATCTTCGTCTCGCGGCGAAATTTGACTGCTGATTTTAATTTCATGTGGATAATTTTTCAGAAGAGAGCAATTTTTAAAATGTTATGCAAATAACGGAGGTCAAATCACAGGAGCTGTCAGTGTTAAATGGCTTAAAGAGTAAGAGATGGAGGATCCAGTGAAGTTGACGACTGCTCCAAGAAGCTGGTGTTCAAGCAACCCTTCTTTTGCATTTCCGACTAAGGATGCTGAACATGCAGTGGCGTATTTAGATATTTTTTTCCCTACAGTCGTTAGGGAGCTAGGATCATAATCTGCAGTTAATATGTTCGAGTCAAAACTGTGTCAACGTTAATATCTTCTTCGTTAACCCCGACTCAATACCAACTCTATCTTCAATGAGAAAAGGTACACCGATGGGCTTGGGTGGGGCGGGGGTGGCTCAGTCGGTAGCGCGCCAGGCTCGTAATCTGTAGTTCCCAGGTTCAAGTCCCAGCTGGGTCAGCGTTGAGATTTATTTCCGCAAAACTCCTGTCCACGGTCAGTAGGGGACACCGATAGGCTTGGAAAGGCCGCCGTCCGTCGGATGGGACGTTAAGCCGTGGCTCCGTGTGCGGGAGAGCCATACCCTGTGCACGTTAAAGAACACGCTGGATGGCCTTGACGGGAGGCTACCATCTGTCTCCCAACAGCTGTTTCAGTGGGTCCCCTCCCCCAACCTTTTCTGAGCCTTCGGGGTCCATGTGACTTGGCCATTTAGCCCATTGTGTGCAAAAAAGTGCCGCTCAGAGGTAAAACAACCCAACACAACCCGATGGGCTTGGAAAGGCTGTAGAGTGGACTTTTAAAAACGTGGCTCCGTGTGCAGATGGGGGGGGGGGGGGGCAGTCTCGTAATCTGCAGTTCCCAGGTTCGATTCCCAGCTGGGGCAGCGTTGACACTTATCTCTGCAAAACTCCCCGCCCTTCCCATGGTCAGTAGAGGACACCGATGGATTTGGAATGACTGCAGTCTGTTGGATGAGACGTTAAGCCGTGTCCCCGTGTGCAAGAGAGTCTGTTAAAGAACACACTGGATGGCCTTGACAGGAGGCTACCATCTGTCTCCAACAGCTATTCCAGTGGGTATCCTTCCGCAACCTTCTCTGAGCCCTCGGGGTCCTTATGACCTGGTCATTTAGCCCATTGTGCTAGTGCCACTCAGGGGTAAACCTAACACTGTATTCAGTGAGAAAGTTAACCGATGGCTTGGAAAGACCGCCAGACGTCGGATGTGACTATAAAGCCGTGGCCCCGTGTGAGCATTAAAAGAACACGCTAGGCGGCCTTGATAGGTGATTATCATCTGTCTCCTAAAAGCTGCCCAGTTGATCCCCTTAACCAACCTTCTCCGAGATCTTGGAGTCCTTGTGACCTGGCCATTTAGACTAGCACATTGTGTGCAAAAAAAGTATAATCGGAACGGAGGTGAAATTTTAAACCACTGAAATAGAAATTGACACATTTCACTCTTCGGCGAAAATATTTTCTGAATTAAAAAAAGAGCTTTAGAACGAAGTTTTTTCAGTTCTGTAATTCCCCCCCCCCCCCGCTATTTCATCTGAATGCCATAGTCTATTCGAAATCATCAACCTGAATTTGTTTTACAGTCTTCAAGAAAATGTTTAGCTCTCATCACATTGAGGCGGGGGTGGCTCAGTCGGTTGCGCGCCAAGCTCGTAATCTGTAGTTCCCATATTCGAGTCCCAGCTGAGTCAGCGTTGAGATTTAAATAAAAAAAAAACCCTCAAGCAGCTGCTTGCCACAGAGATCTGACAGGAGCCTGTCAGTTCATATGCCACAGTAGAAGGTCTGTGAGGATGGCAGGCCCTCAGCAGAAAAAAGACACATACATCCATGCTTTACCCGCAGCTCGAGGGGCGGGGGTTGCTCAGTCGGTAGCGCGCCAGGCTCGTAATCTGTAGTTCCCAGGTTCGAGTCCCAGCTGGGTCAGCGTTGAGATTTATCTCCGCAAAAATTCCCCGCTCTGCCCACGGTCAGTAGGGGACACCGATGGGCTTGGAAAGGCCGCCGTCCGTCGGATGGGACGTTAAGCCGTGGCCCCGTGTGCGGGAGAGCCATACCCTGTGCACGTTAAAGAACACGCTGAATGGCCTTGACGGGAGGCTACCATCTGTCTCCCAACAGCTATTCCAGTGGGACCCTCCCCCAACCTTCTCTGAGCCTTCGGGGTCCATGTGACCTGGCCATTTAGCCCATGGTGTGCAAAAAAGTGCCGCTCAGAGGTAAAACAATCCAATCCAATCTGGATGGCCTTGACGGGAGGCTACCATCTGTTTCCCAACAGCTGTTCCAGTGGGTCCCCTCCCCCAACCTTCTCTGAGCCTTCGGGGTTCATGTGACCTGGCCATTTAGCCCATGGTGTGCAAAAAGTGCCGCTCAGAGGTAAAACAACCCAACCCATCACATTACTGAAATCTAAGTCATCGTATAGATGACTCAGAAAGAGAACAATGCGGAGTTGTTTGTAATGCTTTTAAATTGTGTTGTTCATCCCTGAAACTCGGAGCATGTATCATCTGCAGGAGGAATGCATGAGATTATTATTGGCGTACCGTGACATTGTATTACGCAAAGATTTTTCACTCGTTTATTATCGACTGCTGTTGTTTCTACATCGTAATCATTACCCTTGATTGCGTCTCTATGTTCAGAGTCATCAAAACAGGACAACGACAAACAACAGCTAGCACTTGATCCTCTCTCTACAGCTTACATTAGTCATAACTTTTCCTCTGTTCGGTAAATAAAAGTTCATCAACTAACAAGATAAAATATTCATCATCATAATAACCTGCAAGTGATTTTTTTGTGTATATAAACGCGATGAATCTGTTCTGTGGGAATATGCAGAAGTTGGGTTGGGTTGTTTTACCTCTGAGCGGCACTTTTTTGTACACCATGGCTAAATGGCCAGGTCACATGGACCCCGAAAGCTCAGAGAAGGTTGGGGGAGGATCGTACTGGAATAGCAGTTGGGAGACAGATGGTAGCCTCCCGTCAAGGCCATCCAGCGTGTTCTTTAACGTGCACAGGGTATGGCTCTCCTGCACACGGTGCCACGGCTTAACGTCCCATCCGACGGACGGCGACCTTTCCAAGCCCATCGGTGTCCCCTACTGACCGTGGGCAGGGCGGGGAAATTTTGCGGAGATAAATCTCAACGCTGCCCCAGCTGGGACTCGAACCTGTGAACTACAGATTACGAGCCTGGCACGCTACCGACTGAGCCACCCCCGCCCCAACAGCGTAGGAAAGTGTGGCTGAGATATGTAGCCTATTCTGGGACAAAGTACAATTATCATTACTTTTCCTCTGCTGTTGAAGTATGTTTGCAGGCATCTTCTGCGATTTCATTTCCTTGGTTTGCTGTGATATGAACAACTTGTATCTCTAATCTTCTAGCTGCTGTGTTTGACTTAGGTAGCACACTTAAGGTTCCGTAATCTTACGTTCCGAGGTGAATCCTGAGTTGAGATTTTCTCCTCTACTTCTCACTCGGACCTTGACGGATGCTTCCATCTGTCTCCTAACAGCTGTCCAAAGGATTCTCGTAAATTGTAGTTCCCAGGTTCGAGTCCCGCCTGGGCCATACAGCGTTGAGATTTACCTCCCGAAACTCCCAGCTCTGCTCACGGTCAGTAGGAAACACCTACGGGCTTGGAAAGACCGCTGTCCATTGGATGGACGTTAAGCCGTTGAGTCGTGTGTGGGATAGCCATCCTGTGCGCGTTAAAGAACACGTTGGATGGCCTTGACGGGAGACTACCATCTGTCTCCCAAAGTTGTTCCAGTGGGTCCCCTCCCCCAACCTTCTCTGAGCCTTCGGGGTCCTTGTGACCTGGTCATTTAGCTCATTGTGTGCCTAAAAGTGCCTCTCAGGGGTAAAACAATCCAATTTCTAGCTCCGTCCTTGGTAAGAAAGAGTCAGAGGACAGTAGTGTGCTTGAGAAGGCCGCCATCTTCAAGATGAATATTGAGCCGTGACCCTATGTGCAGGAGAGCCATACTTTGTGTACAACAAAGAACACAACAAAAGATAAGAAGATGTGTAGTCTTGACAGGTGGCTTTCCTCTGTCCAGTTCTGAGGCCTTGCAACCTGGTCATTTAGCCCCATTGGTTGCAAAAAGTACCATTCATAGGTAAAGCAATTCAACCCTAAGGCTCAAGTTTTCCACTGATATATAACTCGCTATCCCGTGGCCGAGTGGTTAGCGCGCTTGGCTACTGATCTGCGGGACCTGGGTTCGAGCCCCGGGTAAGGCATGGATGTTCGTGTTGTTTTCTGCTGAGGTCCTGCCATCCTCTCAGATCTTCTCTACTGTGGCATATAAAGTGACAGGCTCCTGTCAGACCTCTGTGGCAAGCAGCTGCTTGAGGGGGTATTTATTTATTTATTATTTATGATTGATTCCCAGGATTGGAAAATATAGTGTTTTTAGACTGCATTTTTGAACGACTTGTCGCAAAAGTTTGTGTTGTCGAGATTTGACCTTCACGGATGTTTTCTCTCTTCCTCGAACTTTGTGTCCAGTGGTCTTTGAGGTCCTTGTGTCTTGGTCATTTACCTTATTGTGCCTCTCAAGGATGAACAAACTCTACGCCGAATATATTAAGATATCCGGTTTCCTTAGTAAAGTTCATTATTTACTATTTTCTGCTTCTCCTTAGAATATTAAGGTTACGCTCTTTAGCCTTTTGTGATGCTCAGCGCGGCCAGGAATCACGGAACGGTGGTTTTCGAGGCTAATTCATCCGTGTTTTGCTTCAGTGATCTGTAAACTTACGCCAAGATGCATTTGAGGGTGAAATTTCGTCACCGTGAACTTCTTTGTCGAGGGAAAACTAGTGAAAGGATTGGGACATAATTGGTGTTCACGAATGATTCTTATCTTACCCTTTTCACTTTCATTAAAATAGAACTTACACAACAGTGAGCCTCGGCCATCAAAGGAACAAAGATTCTTTGAGTGTTTAGAGTATTTACGACCATTTATGTTAATTTTTTTTTGCTTCTTCATAATTGCGTTAAAGGATTGACATTATTTATCCTTTTGTATACAAACAAAACGTGTGCTTCGATTGTAGAATTAGGTGGAATATGTGTTTCTTAAATATTTTGTTAACCTGGCCCAATTATTTAGTGCTAACGTATTAGCAAAAACGTCGTTCAAGATTTTTTAAGGTGAGTTTGTGAAGTTTTAACTTTAAGAAACGTTGAATTAGGCCAAAGAACTCTGCACTCTTCATTCATGGTAATAAAAACAAAACCAGTTGATCTGTACATATGGGGCTCAGTCGGTAGCGCGCCAGGCTCGTAATCTGTAGTTCCCAGGTTCGAGTCCCAGCTGGGTCAGCGTTGAGGTTTATCTCCGCAAAAATTCCCCGCCCTGCCCACGGTCAGTAGGGGACATCGATGGGCTTGGAAAGGCCGCCGTCCGTCGGATGGGACGTTAAGTCGTGGTCCCGTGTGCGGGGAGTCATACCCTGTGCACGTTAAAGAACAAACTGGATGGCTTTGACGGGAGGCTACCATCTGTCTTCCAACAGCTGTTCCAGTGGGTCCCCTCCCCCAACCTTCTCTGAGCCTTCGGGGTTCTTGTGACCTGGCCATTTAGCCCATGGTGTGCAAAAAAAGTGCTGCTCAGAGGTAAAACAACCCAGCCCAACCCATAAGTTTGCAGTCTAGTATACTTGGATGCTAATCAGAGAATCAGAGAAGGATTCGAATTCCTGATAAAGCAAGAATATTCCCTTTCTGTTAGCTATTTGCTATATCCTTTCTCAAAGATCTCTTTGGGATATTACGCTGGCACTCTCCTGTCAGATCTCTGTACCATGTACTACTTGAGAAGTAATTTTCGTTTCATTAATTCTCAAATAACTATACTCTTCATAAGTTCAGCTCAAAACGCGACCCATTCATGTTGCAAGCATTCTCGCCAACATCCTGAATACCGTGCACAACACACAGGATGGAAACGCGCAGGTGGTGTGAAAAGAGAAGGAGCTTCCCACGAAGTCTGCACGCCACTATAAACTTACCACTTCCGGTCCGACAGCAAGAAGTGGCCATTACAATTGCCCTCTGGCCACCGCCAGGACTCCGGTCCTACCCTGCCTGGGGCGGGGTGAGTCAAGATGCTACACCAACCTCTCAGCTGTGGGAAAGGCGCCACTGGCGGCTACTCACACTTGCCCTCTCTTCCAGTCACACAATGCACGGGGCCTTCAGGTCCATTCCATGGCAAGCTCTGGGGCCTCCGCTCTCTTGTACAGCTGGCAATTTAACGACTACCTTCTTTCTGCCCCTCCCCTGAACAATCGCATAATTTTTGCAGCTATTGAAATTAACGTCAAAGGAATCGTGATCGCCTGAAGCACATTTTGAGGTTCTTTCATACTTTCTAACTTACGTTATTTTCCTTTTCAATAAACGTTTATATAACAGTGATAAGTTTTTAAAACTTGAGTGGGACAGGGCATATCCTCTTCTCCTTCATCCATCACAAGATTGCAAATGATCCGATTAAAAACTTGGAACGTCTGAAGGTACGATTTTGTACAACAAAGGTTAAAGATGCATTTTCAAAGATTTTTTTTCTCAAGTTCCTTTTTTATTATAGAAGGAAGTTAAATGAATGATTTCAATACTTTGTTTCATTCTGTAGTTCCCAGGTTCGAGTGCAGGGTTGAGATTTATCTCCGCAAAACTCCCCCGCCCTGCCCACGGTCAGTAAGGAACACCGATGGGCATGGAAATTCAACCATCCTTCGGATGGAACGTTAAGCCGTGGCCCCGTGTGTGGGAGATCATCCCTGTGCACGTTAAAGAACACACTGGATGGCCTTTACGGGAGGCTATTATCTGTATCCCAACAACTGTCCAGTGAATTCCTCAACCTTCTCTGAGCCCTTGGGGTCCTTGTGACCTGGTCATTTAACCCATTGTGTGTGGGGCGGGGGTGGCTCAGTCGGTAGCGCGCCAGGCTCGTAATCTGCAGTTCCCAGGTTCGAGTCCCAGCTGGGTCAGCGTTGAGATTTATCTCCGCAAAATTCCCCGCCCTGCCCACGGTCAGTAGGGGACACCGATGGGCTTGGAAAGGCCGCCGTCCGTCGGATGGGACGTTAAGCCGTGGCCCCGTGTGCGGGAGAGCCATACCCTGTGCACGTTAAAGAACACGCTGGGTGGCCTTGACGGGAGGCTACCATCTGTCTCCCAACAGCTGTTTCAGTGGGTCCCGTCCCCCAACCTTCTTTGAGCTTTCGGGGTCCATGTGACCTGGCCATTTAGCCCATGGTGTGCAAAAAAGTGCCGCTCAGAGGTAAAACAACCCAACCCATTGTGTGTAAAAAAAGTACTGCTCAGAAGTTAACCCTAGCCCACTCTGTGCTCAAAGGATAAAACCACCAAATTTTCAATTATAAAACTTTCGTTTTGTTAAATAGGAATACCTTTATGTTGAACTTTAAGCGAAAAGTGCAGCATACTTTGTGCAAAATTTCTCCTACCTCTACATCAGCGATTAAGGCAAAACCAATAAAAAGTGTTCGGACACTGCCATGTAATACGAACGGAAGGCCACATTCAAAACTCTTTAACTTTGAAAATACTTTTTTTGTGTGTGTGGGAAAATGTCACTAGAGATAAACTGAACTCTCACTTAAATATTACTAAATCTCAGTTATCAAAAATATTTGTTTACTATTTAAAGAGTTATGGGGAAGCCGAATTTTTTTTAACAGAAACGATGGTAGTCAAGATTTTACCTCAAGAGATTTAAAAAAGAACTAAAAAAAAATTGGATTTCGGCGGAAGCGGAAAATATATTAGTACTCTTCATACTGAGCAATATATCAAGCCTGGTTCAACTGCAGAGTTGGGTTGGGTTGTTTTACCTCTGAGCGGCACTTTTTTGCACACCATGGGCTAAATGGCCAGGTCACATGGACCCCGAAGGCTCAGAGAAGGTTGGGGGAGGGGACACACTGGAACAGCTGTTGGGAGACAGATGGTAGTCTCCCGTCAAGGCCATCCAGCGTGTTCTTTAACGTGCACAGGGTATGGCTCTCCCGCACACGGGGCCACGGCTTAACGTCCCATCCGACGGACGGCGGCCTTTCCAAGCCCATCGGTGTTCCCTACTGACCGTGGGCAGGGCGAGAAATTTTGCGGAGATAAATCTCAACGCTGTCCCAGCTGGGACTCCGAACCTGGGAACTACAGATTATGAGCCTAGCGCGCTACCGACTGAGCCACCCCCGCCCCTTCAACTGCAGAAAACGGGCGATTTGTAGATTTTAATTCCAAAATCATCAGTCGATCGTGGCTCCATCTGTTAATTGGGAACGGAATAAAGGAATTGTCCACAAAAACATACATATTAATAGTTTTATAGTCCAACTGCGTCCAATACAGCGTTATCGGTTATACATTTCACAATAGTAAATTACTGATAATGAATCTCTTTATCCTTTTATCAGTTTAAGTGTTAGCTGAATGCTTCAGTTTTTCTTAATTAAAAAAATCAGAACGAGCACATCCTGAACTTTTCAGCTGGAAACTGGAATAGATAGTAGCTTCTGGTGTTAAATGTTCCAGCTTCAATATCTTTAACTATTAATGAAATATTATTGAAAAAATTTTTAATTTAGAAAAAGAGTTGTGTGGAATCTTTTACTCCGGTGACATTTTTCCTGCAGAAATTGGGGCGGGAGTGGCTCAGTCGGTAGCGCGCCAGGCTCGTAATCTGTAGTTCTCAGGTTCGAGTCCCAGCTGGGTCAGCGTTGAGATTTATCTCCGCAAAATTCCCCGCCCTGCCCAACGTCAGTAGAGGACACCGATGGGCTTGGAAAGGCCGCCGTCCGTCGGATGGGACGTTAAGCCGTGGCCCCGTGTGCGGGAGAGCCATACCCTGTGCACGTTAAAGAACACGCTGGATGACCTTGACAGGAGGCTACCATCTGTCTCCCAACAGCTGTTCCAGTGGGTCCCCTCCCCCAACCTTCTCTGAGCCTTCGGGGTCCATGTGACCTAGCCATTTAGCCCATGGTGTGCAAAAAAGTGCCGCTCAGAGGTAAAACAACCCACAACCCTGCGGAAATTTTTTTTCGGGTTTTAGAGAATTTTGAACTTGACTTTTAATTCGTATAATATTGAAATGTCTGAACATTTTCGGTAATATAGTCTACATGCTCATAGTTAAAATATTTCGCTCGGCCTACAGAGTAGGGAACCTTAAATTGACCGAGCTCAATGGGCATTCACCTAATGACAAAGATAACAAGAAAGCAGAATTAGTTTTGTTGGAAATGTGTTGAGTGGAGTTTTTTTGGGAGCAGAGAACTTATGCAGTTATTTGCTAAAAGTTGCTAGCTTGGTAAAGAAATAAACCTGCTGCATGGTGGATCATTTCGTAGTTGCATTTTGTATGAATCTTATAACCCGAGTGGCCAACAACGAGAGTCAAAAATCCTTTGCTCCTCTTCCGCCTAATAAATCTCAAATGAAATTACATCAGTGATCTGCTAAACATTTTTTCCGTCAGCAACAAGTTTTTCCAAAAGATTTATTCAATATTTTCCAGATTCCACCAATAAAGTGGGGCGGGGGTGGCTCAGTCGGTAGCGCGCCAGGCTCGTAATCTGCAGTTCCCAGGTTCGAGTCCCAGCTGGGTCAGCGTTGAGATTTATCTCCGCAAAATTCCCCGCCCTGTCCACGGTCAGTAGGGGACACCGATGGGCTTGGAAAGGCCGCCGTCCGTCGGATGGGACGTTAAGCCGTGGCCCCGTGTGCGGGAGAGCCATACCCTGTGCACGTTAAAGAACATGCTGTATGGCCTTGACGGGAGGCTACCATTTGTCTCCCAACAGCTGTTCCAATGGGTCCCCAACCTTCTCTGAGCCTTCGGGGTCCATGTGACCTGGCCATTTAGCCCATGGTGTGCAAAAAAGTGCCGCTCAGAGGTAAAACAACCCAACCCACCAATAAAGCAATTAACAAAGAAGATAAAATATTGATTTTTGTTTCTTAATTGAATGCATATTAAGTAACGGAAAGTAAAAGGAAGCTTCAAATGTAAAACATGCATAAACCCCATTTTTAGTTGGTAAACATGCAGGACCCCAGTTTTCAGTCGGTAAACATGGAGGCGAATTCAACAGTATACCAATACTGTTGAAAGGCTTTCCAAGTGTTTTGATAAGTGTTTATGTTGAAAAAAAAAATACACCGAAGTACATATATACTGTAAGAACTCGTGGACTCCCAGAGGTCCATGAATTGCAGTTTAAGAACTGCTGATATAAATAACAATATAAAGGACGTTTCAAGACTGGACTCTGGATACATATACATTCATTACTTAAACGAATTAATTAGTACAACGTTATTTTCGATTCTTTATGATAAAATATAGTACTTTACTTTTTGCTAATGTACAATTTATTCTAATAAAATTAATTTTCCTTTGCAGAAAGCCGCAAAGTGGCAGCAAGAGCCCGCCTTTTTTCACGTGACAGACTCAACACAACAGAGTACATGCACAATCTGGCAACACTGGACCGGAGACTGGCTATGGATGAAATTCTGGAAAAGAGAAAGAAAGCGATTTTTGAACCACAACTACTCTGTGAGAATGTTTACACTGATGACGTATTCGTCGACATCTCTGGCCTTCCTCCTGAATATGATCATAACCCTGCCGACCAACACAGGGAACATGAACTCAGTCTTCTTAATACACGAGAACGACAATAGTTGACGAAAAAGAATCTGCTCTTTCAATTGCATCATGATCTACAAACGGATATTTAAAATATACAAACCTGCCAAAACAATATATTTTTGAATTGACTACATACAAAATTGTTTCTTTTCTATTTAAGACATATACAGTGAATTTTTATTTGTAAATAAATTTTACTTGTTTTGAAATTAGAAGTTTGTCTTTCATAAATACGAAACTACACTTTCGGAGATCGCGCGATCAGATCGGTGGAATGGTATGTTTATTAAATTGGGTTGTTTTACCTCTAGGCATCATTATTGTGCACACAGTGGACTAAATGGCCAGATCACAAAGGCTCAGAGAAGGTTGGAGAAGGGGGATCCACTGTTTAGCGGAGATAAATCTCAACGTTGGTCCAGAGGAGACTGGAAACTGCAGATTATGATCCTGGTACCCTATCAATTGAGCCAACCCCCGCCCCCTACATAGATGGCTAAAACTCAACAACTATCTTTTGGTGGCATTGTCCACCATGACATTGAGATACCTCGTGCATGTGCTGAAGATCAAAACCTTTTTTCAAAGTTAGGATTTTTTGGTTGTTTCTTTTTGAGCGAGATTTTTGTACACACGCCGAGCTAAATGGCCAGGTCACATAGCCCCTAAGGCCTCAGAAAGTTGGGGGAGGGAACCCACTGTACAGATTGTAGCTGTGAGTGGGTTTTGTACCAAACCCTGGAGTCAAAAAGGACTGATGGGCTTGGAAAAGCTCTCGTGAGTGGGTTTTGTACCAAACCCTGGAGTCAAAAAGGACTGATGGACTTGGAAAGGCTTTCGTGAGTGGGTTTTGTACCAAACCCACTCGCAAGAGCCTTTCCAAGCCCATCAGTCCCTTTTGACTCCAGGGTAAGGAGGGGGTTTCAGAGTGAATTATTTTGGCCCAGGTGAGACTCGAACCTGGTATGCTACTGACTGAGAAACCCCACACCCCTCAAATTTAAAGAGTTCACTAATAATGCGAGCTGGATGTGGTCCAATTGATATTGGAAGGTAGTGTATGTTTATTATTTTTATTATGATAAAGAGATAGTCAAATTTTCGTTTGAAAAAATTATTTGGCGTTATTGCCTTGGAATGGATTGAAATAGCTGGATTCTTGGTCATTTATGCCCTAGTAAGGGCCCTGGGTTCGAGCCCCGGATAAAGGCATGGATGTATGTGTCGTTTTTCTGCTGAGGTCCTGCCATTCTCTCAGACCTACTATGGCATATAAACTGGCAGGCTCCTGTCAGACCTCTGTGGCAAGCAGCTGCTTGAGGGGGTATTTGTTTATTATTTTTAAGGGCTTAAGATAAAAATGCTAAACGCTTATGAAATTAATTCTCTTCTTAATATTGTAAATGATTTGAAAACATCCAACTAATTTTTTAATACACATAGACACGTTTAGTATACAAAAACACTTGCATCATTTCGATGTAAACTCTGATTCGGTTAAAATGATACTGAAGTATACCATAAAATAATTCTGGAGATTTTGTGGAGAAATTTTCTAAAATACTCTGAAATTGATTTTCTCAACACTTGGATGATGGCCCTAAAATTTTTTTAATGGTGGTCACACAAAATTGCTTTTCATAGCTTATGTTTCTGTTCATGCATTTCGTAAGAGAATTATTTTCAATGATGGTAAAATAAAATACAGTGGAAGCTAATTTTTTAACTGCCACAATAATGTGGCCAGCCGAAACCCCTTGTGGGCTATACATAGGTCAGATACCTACCTTATGTATAGCATACCTATGACTATGTGATGGTATGATTATGTATAGCATATCTATGACTGTTATGATGGGCAAACACAGTGACCTGAGCGAGTTCGATTGTGGACAAATAGTCGGTTGAAGGAAGATTGGATGCTCTATATATCCCGACTACAGCAGTTCTGGGATTTCCGCATTCAGGATTCCGCCGTCGCATATGTGTACCAGAACCACATCAAAGCTGCAGTCACTGGGAAAAATGTGACCATAACCAGGCCATTGATGTTCCAAGTGAGTTCCATCTTCCTCATATCATAACGTTGCAATGGAGGGTTGCAGGTGATGACGTCAGCATTCAACTGACAGAGCAGCTATGAAGGTTTGTGCACAGACCATTTGACATATGAAGGCACAACTGTGCTATAGCAGCCTATGCCCACATTGAGCATGTCACTGCGCTATAAGGTTGCTGTTGGTGAAGGAACATCATCAGTGGACTGTGGAAAACTGCAAACAGGTAGCTTGGTTCAACGAATCACAGTTTCAGCTACAACACGCTGACGGGGAGGATCCACATGTAGCATAGACCACATGGATCCAAACGGTCAGTTTGCGATGTTATAAACCTGTGGAGGTGGTGAAATGTTCTCTAGCATGTTTACATGTGCTCCTTCTGGTTCCTTGTACCTATTGAGACCACCATAATCGCACAACGCTACATACACCTGTTTATGGTTATACATTTCCCACAGCAAGATGTCTTCTTTCAACAAGACAATACCGTGTCTCGTGCCCCTGTTTTGCAAAGGACTGGTTGGAGGATAGTTCTCAACCACGAATGGCCCTCTCACTCTCCTGATTTTAACCCTATTGAGCATCTGTGCGAAAAAGTAGAGTAATGCTTTCGATCCTTCAAACCCACCACCAATTCTCCGTATTTAATGAACGGCTGTCCTGGAATGATGGGCAATAATACCACTCGAACGTTCCCGACACTTGGTAGAATCCATGCCATGACGTGTTGCTGATGTTGTGAAGGCGAAATAGATGTTTATTAACGTGTAAAGGGTATGGCTCTCCCTAACACGGGGCTTTAATGTCCTATCCGATGGACGGTGAGGCCTTTCCAAGCCTCTCGATGTTCCTTTTCTCACCAAGGACAGACCGGTGGAAAAAATTCTAAATGGAAACGTGGAACTCAAGCCCAGAAATATCTGATTACGAGCCTGGTGCGCTACAGACCGAGACAAACCAAGCCCTTCAAAAAAAGAGTCAATGAAGAAATTGAATTTTACTGTTCGTAGAGTTAACTTGTGGCATGAGGCTTTCTTAAACTTTTTTTATTTAGATGGTCACCTAGGAAATTACTTTGTTTTATCTTATTGATATTATTGTTTTGAAAAAAAACTTTTCCGTATTTGTTTCTCTGCCGTTTTTTTTGAATTTTTATGTCATTTTTTAGATCAATTCTTATGATTGATATAGCAATCACTGAATATTTCAGTTTTTATAGCTCTGAATGTAGAGAAAATATTTTTGGAAGAATAAAAATATGGACTGTTGGGATTTTTTTTTTTGACATTTTCTTGTAATGTGTTATTTTAGGATCTATGCAGTCTCAAATGTGTTTTTCGTTAGAGCAGTGATTCCCATCCTTTTCTGGACCATCGCCCCCTTTAGAAGAGAACAAAAATTTCAATGCCCCCCTAGTCCATAATAGTTAATTTTATATGAAATATTAAAATATTGTTGCACATTATCTGTACCTAATTTATCTGTTTATTTATCTATTAAAAATCATAAAACAGAAATTAATAAAACGACAACCAAATGTACAATAAAATTGTTTATTAAAATTTTTAAAATAAACAGAGAATCAATAAAAAATAAAAAAAAATGAGATAAACACAAAATTAATAATAAATAAAAAAATTAATGAGATGGTTGAGACTGGTGGAGTGTTAACAATTTGTTAATGTCGGGTTCCAATTTCGTTAACATCAATCGCAGATCGCCACGTTCAGTGATGTGTAGTCTGTTCCTCTTCTTTGACAGTAAATTAGCTACTGCACTGAATCCACGCTCAGCCATATAGGACGAAGGAAATGCGATTAAAAACTTCTGTACTATTGCCCACAATCCAGGGTAGAGAACTGGTATTGATCTTTGAAGCCAGAACTCTTGGTATCCATGTTTGAATTTTACTTTGAGTACTTCGTTAGTCGTGAGTTCTAAGAGTTCCTCTTCCAAATTTAATGATTCTTCAGTATCTGTGTTTGCGAAAGGATCTAAAACCCAACTCGGTATATTCATGTTTAAAATATCTTGGAAACGCTCCGTAAAATCAACATGAAGAACTTTCAAGTGTTGGCAGTAAGTAAGTAAATCTTCCGATTTTGCAGAGACTGCTGATAATGTGGGAAAGTGGTTGTATTCACCTCTACCTAGATTTCGTTTGAATAGAAGAAGTTTTCCCGCAAAAGCAGCTATGACGTTTTTTGTTTTAATTAAATTCAACTCATCACCTTGCAATTGTAAATTAACTTGGATTAAATATTTTAAACTGGTCTGTCAAATAAGCGATGTCATTTTTTGAAGTAATCAGGTTTTGGCAATTTGTCGTCTTCTGTCTTCAAGAAAGTCCAGTACTGAGTCAAATAGATTGAAAAAACGATTCAGACAAACACCTTTAGAGAGCCAACGTACTTCTGTGTGCAGCAGCAAGTGATTGTAATCTTCATCATTTTCATTACAAAGCTTACCAAATAATCGGTCTGACTGCTTGTTTCAAATGCGCTATGAACTTATGACGCCCTGTCATTACTGGAGCACCATCAGTAGCAGCACACAAAATATTGCAAATAGGAATTTCTTTCTCTCGAAAAAAAATTTGCATGGATTAAATATAGATTCTCCCTTTGTATCAGATTCCAAATTTTTAGCAAATAATAACTCTTCATGAATTTTTTCTTCTTTTATATATCGTACGTATGATAAGAGTAGAGCTTCGTTATTTGGTAGAGTTGATTCATCGAGTTGAATGGAAAATTTGCAAGTCTTTAAGTAATCACATAATGATATTTCAACGTCTTTTGCCATTTCATCTATTCTTCTTTGCACTGAATTATTACTGGGAGGAATTTTTTTGATGATATCTGACGGTGTCTTATGATGAAGAACAGTTTTTAATATCTCTTTGACTGCCGGCAAAATTAATTCCTCGCCAATTGTGTGTGGTTTTCCTGCTTTTGCGATTAACAATGAAACGTTATATGAGGCTCGTAGTCCATCATCATCTTGTTTAGAAGACGACCCAAAAAGGTTTGACATAGTTGGCTTTTTTAAATATTGCTTTTCCAGTTCTTGAAAATAGAATAAATCTTTGTTCTTCTTATCAGCGTGCATTTTATATAAATGCTCTTGTAGCCCAGAAGGTTTCATAGCTTCATTTGAAAAAACATTTTGGCAAATAAAACACATTGGTTTGTAGGAGAGTACGTAAATCCATATTTCAAATACTCAATACTGTACTGCCGGCATTTCTTTTTAGATGTAGATTCAGTCATTTTCAAATACAAATTAACTTCTCAACAGATTTATAGATAGTTATAAAAATAATATTTATAATGACTTCTAACACTTATCACTCACGACTATTTATCACGGCGAAGCACATAAAAATAATAAAACATTCCTAGAGCTATCGCTTTTATAGATTTGATTTTGTGCACGCATTAACTTATATGTTTGCGATGCCGGCGCACTTGCTCCCTAAACAAGTCATTTCAAGCTCCCATATTTTTGTTGAAACATGTTAAATTGCATGAACCGCGTGTTTGCCTACCAACTTGAAAGGACTTGTCACCGTCAATCTATTCTAAACTAAAATTAGGTATAGGTATACCTAATTCTAATTTAAAAATGCTTATTAACGCGATAACAATAAGATAATTTGCATAG
The DNA here is from genome assembly GCA_038380435.1 of Ryuthela nishihirai. Classification (NCBI taxonomy): domain Eukaryota; kingdom Metazoa; phylum Arthropoda; class Arachnida; order Araneae; family Heptathelidae; genus Ryuthela; species Ryuthela nishihirai. The sequence continues at coordinate 379,297 of JAWZYU010000147.1, read as the reverse complement.
CTAGATAAAATATTTATTCATGAAAATAGGTATGTTCAAAGTATTTTATTAAAAAAAATAATTATAAAAAAATATTAAATATAATAAATTTATTATTATTATATTATTATTGCATAAAGGTTGATTTGCCTATCAGGACGGACACATATGTCCAACATAATAAGCCTGATATAGTAGTGCATGTTAAGGTATTGAATGAGATTACAATTATTGAAGTAGGAATAACATCTCAGGATAACCTGCAGATAGTAGAGGTTGAAAAGAAGAGGAAGTATGATCTGCTGGATAATGAGTGAGCAAATTCACAAGTGTAATGTTAATATTATACCTTATGTTCTGACGTGGGATGGTATTGTAACTACGTACCATAAAGCATACTCAAAGCGACTTGGAGTGGGAAAACATATTGAAGCTTATATCCAATCTGTGATCTTGAAGAGAACTTTTGAGAGCATCTCAGTCGACTTCAGACGTACCAGTACGCTAATAGGCGGTAACAGGGAACTTTTGTCCAAGCTGCAGTTGAAAAGCTGTACATGACGGATGAGGTAGTGGATGACCAGAATCACCAGGAAGACACCACAGAATAGAAGAGATAAAAAGGTTGTCCAGAAAATTCCATTAAATTTATTTATTTATTTGACCGCCCCTCTTTACTGCCTCAATGCCCCCCATTTGCCTCTGGATCCGCTACCGCACCCATGGAAGGTTCCAGCGCCCACTGGGGGGCGGTATCGCCCCCGTTGGGAATCTATGCTCTAGTGGATTCTACAGTCCTAACTGTGCCATATGCAGCACACCTGAGACTATCTCACATACTGCTGAACTGCTCCTGCTACAATGCTGAAAGAAAATCTTTGTTTCGGGAGCTTCACGCTATCAGAACCATGGATTATTCCATTGCCTCCTTTCTTGGTACCCACCAGAACAAAAGGTTTCAGCGAATGTGCATGCTGCTGCATATTGATTTGTTTCAGAACACTGGCCTCTTCTGCAAGGTCTAATGTCTCTTGTTTTATCACTTCTTTGTTAGCAAGATTAGTATAGTTAATAGATTCGTGAGTTAGCAGAGAGGCAGTATCTTCTGCTTCTGTTATCTCATCCTCCTGTTGTGGCTGGTGTAGGGAGCCGCTCATTGGAGGCTAATTTCACCATAATCTTGCAACACCTTAAATCTTGTATATTAGATTTTCTGGCTTCCAGTTTCCGTAATTGGTGTTGCTGTTCCGAAATTTCTTTCCTGGGTGGAGCAATGTATTTCGAACCATGATGACTCTTCGTTCTACTTTGCATTCCAATTTGGATACTGGCCACTTGATGTTGATCCCCTTTTATGCTGATTATTACGTTATTTTGGCGTTCATTATACTGATATTTCTCTGTATATGAAAAAGATGAGGATGGATTAAATGCATCTGTTGTAGAGAGGACAAGTTATGAGCAAGTGGAAAAATTTGAATGGTCAAAAAATATATTTATTTTACTTTCAAAATACTTACGAAAGGAACAGACGATATGAAGCGGCTTAACTAAATGTATATTAAAAAGCAACTACAACTGTCCTATTTGTATTTATTATTTCTTCTATAAAGTACATTTTATCCTATTTTGGTATAACTGAAATAACAATCAGCAATCAGTTAAAAAGTTTATTTTTGGAAAGCAAAATATACGAGTATTTATTTGTAGAAAAAATTTATTGATTTCTTCGACAGCTGTATCGGAGCAATTAATGGAAACGAAAAATTTTACTATATTGGTGACGAAGCAAAACGTTAACAGGCGCTTTACCAAAGATATAAAAATGAATTCGTAAAATCTAATGTAAATGAAAAAGTTAATACAAATTAAAGAACCGCCATTTTGATGGTGAACTTGTCCAGGTTGCTAGCAGGATGGTAGTGCACTATCTCTTTCCTTTACAATGCCTCGTTGTAAGGACATAAAAATGGTTATTCACAGTACTCGGTGCTGTACTGCCAACTAGTTTTCAATTAGTTTTATCTTGAACAGTAATGGAAAACTCTGTCATTATACAACAAGGTTTATACAGGGAAAATTAATTTGAATTCCATGAAAGGGGGCTTGAAAATAATACCCCTCAAAAGGGAGTTCAGAAATAATATTTAATAAAACTGGTGTTAGAAAATAGCACTTGGAAAAGTGGGCGTTGGTCTAAAAAAATATTGGAAACTGCTTTAAACGATTAGAAACAATATTTCTCTAATCAAATATCCACTTAGAGTTGAGTTCTGAGAATCCCGTTAATATAAATTATCTTCAAAAATCTATAATGAAAACTTAATATCAGCATTAAGAAAGGAAAAACATACATTCTAATGATGGTTTGAATCATTTCCAGTTTAAAAAGAAAAGAAAAATCACTCTTCCTTTCTGTGTCCCACAGCTAAAGGTTTAAGATATTACGTCTCTGCAGTGATCACAGGGCCTCGATGAATTTGGAATGATTTGCAAATTTTTAAATCGAATATATGTTTTTGGCAACAGGATTGAGTAATGGCGACGTAAGGTGAGGAAGATTGTGTAGTGTAGTTGCTGTAAATTAAAATTCAACACTCAATTCAAGATATCGACAGTAGTTTATATTTTTGTTTTAAAAAAATATTAAAATCTCATTTGGTATGTCTACAATGTTAAGTAACGGTAGTTTGCACGAAAGAGTGACACAAAGCTGTAGAGAAAATGGTGTAGTGAAAGATGGCAAAGGTATAGTAGTCCAAATTGTTTAAAAATTATTTATAGTCTGTTTCATACAAATTTTATATTATCAGTTAAAAATTCATTTAATATGTTAAAGAGGAAATTTTCTTAGTCTGCCATAAACTTGTTCTCTGATTAAGTCATCTGACTAGAAAACAATACATGTTGAAATATATGCGATTAAATTATATTTTTAGTCACAAATTCTACAATATTTCCAATTTGGTATCCAAGTCCAATTTCTGTGAATTATAGTGAACTCTAGTTAACACACTTCTCTATCTCGAATTTCTTAACTCAAATTGTTTTTGATTCACAAATAAATCTATTCATTTATAAATCCCGTGGCCGAGTGGTTAGCACGCTTGGCTACTGATCTAAGGGACCTGGGTTCGAGCCCCGGAATTAGGCATGGATGTGTGTGTCGTTTTTCTGCTGAGGTCCTGCCATCCTCTCAGATCTCCTACTGTGGCATATAAACTGACAGGCTCCTGTCAGACCTCTGTGGCAAGCAGCTGCTTGAGTGGGTATTTATTTTTTTTTTTATTTTATTTTCTCTCTAACTCGTATAATTTTTTTCATCATCATCTCGATACCTCAAAATTAATAATATTTAGGCTATGGTGCAGTATTGAGCCCTCATCCGCCATGTTGTACATTTCTCCAGGACGTTTCCCCAGGACTGTAACTTTGAGTTGCAATATGATATCTATCTGCAGGTTCCAATGTTTATGACTGATATATGCTGTTTAGAATAGTTCTCTGTAATGAGATTATATGTTTTCGGGGCTTTTCTTAAGTTGATTTTTTAGCAATGAGTGTTATTAAGGAAATTTGCCTTTGATATTTTTTTAAGTGTGAAACGAAGTTTCATTGCTTAGCAATAAGTGTTGTTAATGAAATCTTTTGATGAGATTGTTTATTTTTGGGGCTTTTTTTTCAGTAAGGAACAAGGAGTTATTCTTTAATGATAAGAGCTGTTCATAAAATCTAATTTTGATGAAATTGTTAAATTTTTTGGGGGGGAGGAGGGGGGTTAAGTGCGAAACGAGGGTTAATTTTGTAGCGATAAGCGTTGCTAATAAAATCTTGTTTTGATAAAATATATATTTATTTATATATATATATATCCTTTAAATTATATATGTATATATCCTCAATATGCATTTTAAGGTATATGCGGAACAGACTACTTTTACCATTCAGACTATTTATTCACCGGGGTGAATTAAACAAGATGGCGGCTGTGTACCCAATACTGCACTTCTACTGTTTTCTGTCATAAACCTATTTCAGTATTCCCAAGTTATTTTTATCATTTTAACCAGCATTCTATGCATCTTTCCCCACCTTCAAAATCAGAACTGGAAGTAAACATATTGTGATGCCCCATCGTTCACTTTTGCTTTACCTTAACCAGTTTTGTTTAATTTACGTTATATTTATCATTTTGGGGATTTTTATTTCCTTTTTGGCATCGCAGCACTCGTTTCCAAGTTTGTAGGATTGCGCATGCGCCGCAACTCCGATCTTCCGACTGTACCGTTAAAGCGCGTGCAAAGGATACGCCCCCTCTTGCGTCATAGCTTGCGTCATTCGTCATAGTATGCAAATGTCTTTCCCGGCATGCACCGGCTCATTGTCAAAAACCTGTGACCTGCGAGTCACTTAAGCGGTAGAGTAAGCAGAGGCAGAGGAGTAGCACAAGTTGTAGCACATGTGAGTGCACGAGCACGAGGTGCGTAGCACCAAGCACAGGAGTAGGAGTTATGTTTTCTTCATTGATGTCTTGGTGAGTTGAATTATTTTGGAAATAAATCTGTTTTGTTTTAAACCTTTTGAGTCTACAGTTTTTTTCTCTTGAGCAACGCGAATTAAGGATTTTTGAATTATAAAGTTTACTTGACAATCATTTTGATTCTTACTCATTAATGCTCGCTGGTATTTGAACCCTAAATCAACTTATTATCAACTTATTCTACTTTTGGCAATTTGTTAATTATTGCCTGGCGCCCGTCTAAGCTATCCGGAGCATAAAACTTCAAGTATTTTGCATTTGTTTGGAGCGTTACAATATCCTTCCTAGAAATTCTGGTTGCAGCTGCATTTAATTAGTTATGCTTCACTGAGGCAAACAAGACACAGATGGTCGACACATGTAATCTCTGTTGCATGTGCTATAAGTGATGTTTACTGTTTTGGTCCAGCATATTAGGTACTCTTTATCAAGTTAGTATTTTTTTTTATATTTAAACCTTAGTTAGATTTCATTTCAGTTGATTTATTTTCGGAAATTAGTGATCTTTTGGCCGATCGATAAGTATTGATTTTTTTTATGCTACATCTTATGGCCGGCCACAACTTGTTGCTATGGATATTTTAACATCACATTAGGCTATATGTTAATTTTTATTTTATTACTTATTACTTTTCCAGTAAAACTTTGTTCTAGTATCATTTTCTGAAAATAAATGAGGTCTTGGATATGGAATCAAATTAATTTCTGTAGATTTACTTCGTTAGCAATCTTTCCGAGTTATGCTATATCAGATGCCTCCTTAAAAGTTGTAGAAATGAAATTTCTGAAAATGAATGTCTTGGATACGGAAGCAAAATATACTTCCTTGCTATGGAAATCGGCAGTCATGTGGGAGGGTAATTTCGGGAAGGGTTGATGCTTTGATGCACAAACCTTTCTGCACTTAGCCAAGATTGCCAAACTTCAATAATAATTAGTGTTGTACAGAAACAACGTAACAAAAAAAAATGCAATTCCACTAAAAACATCCCACACAACCATATATTCTTTAAAAAAATTATGGAAAAAAACCCCATAAACAAACTACACTAAAGTTGCCTTCCCATATACTACAAATACCCCCCCCCCCCTCTTTTCCCAATAATTAACACACTCCACAAATATATTTCCACAAACTAAACTGATCAATCCAGTCTCACATATAATAATTAGCCTAAATAAATCACTAGAATTAATGAAATCGAACACTAGTCTCAAAACCAAGATATCATCGACAATGCATTGCCGACCAGCATTATAAAAACGCCCCCAAAACTAAATCTCATCGTCATAACACATAAAAAGCAAAAAAACAGAAACAGTGCACCGTCAACCAAATTATAAAAAACAGCCCTCAAAACCGTATAATGTCCTCGCAGACAACAAAAAACGTGAAAATCGGCAACAGTGCACCGCCGACCAAATTATAAAAAAAACCACAAAAACTAAATAATGTCCTCCTAGACAACACAAACCGAAAAACATGAAACGGAAACAGTGCACCACCGACCGAATTATAAACAAAGCCCCAAAACTAAATAATGTCCTCCCACGCAACACAAACCTAAAAACATGAAAATCGGAAACAGTGCACCCCTGACCGAATTATAAAAAAGCCCCAAAACTAAATAATGTCCTCCCAGGCAACACAAATCGAAAAACATGAAAATCGGAAACAGTGCACCGCTGACCGAATTATAAAAAAAGCCCCAAAACTAAATAATGTCATCCCAGGCAACACAAACCAAAAAACATGAAAATCAGAAACAGTGTACTGCCAATGAATTATAAAAAAAGCCCCAAAACTAAATAATGTCATCCCAGGCAACACAAACCGAAAAACATGAAAATCTGAAACAGTGCACCACGACCGAATTATAAAAAAAGCCCATCAAAAACTATGTTTTTCCACACCGACAGTTCTACAATACCCATAATTTCTGCTGTGGAGGTGGCTCAGTCAGTAGTGCGCCAATATCGTAATCTGCAGTTCCCAGGTTCGAGTCCTAGCTGGGTCAGCGTTGAGATTTATCTCCACAAAACTCCCTGCCCTCAGTTAGCAGGGGATACCAATGGGCTTAGTAAAGGCCGTCGTCCATCGGATGGAACATTAAGCCGTGGTCCCGTGTGCTGGAGAGCCATACCCTGTGCACATTAAAGGACATGCTGAATGGCCTTCATGGAAATCTACCATCTGTCTCCCAACAACTATTCCAGTGGGTCCCCTCCCCCAACCTTCTCTGAGCCTTCAGGGTCCTTGTGACCAGGCCATTTCTTTCACTCATGGTGTGCAATAAACTGCCGCTCAGAGATAAAATCCAACCCATAATTTCTACATCAAAAAGCCACCAAACGCTTCCACATATTCACAATAAATCATATAAGTAACTTTATAGGACTCCAAAATATAAAACAAAATTAATAAATCACCATAATACACTAATAATAACCATACTACACATAACTACTAAAAAACACTCAATTCATTCCAAACTATGATAATGAAATACACGTGTTCGTTACTACCGCCATGTTCTAGTCCCATACGAAAACACTTCGAACATTCTTTCCACCATGC
>JAWZYU010000147.1:300200-372000 GCA_038380435.1 Ryuthela nishihirai | reverse complement strand
GTTTTAATAGATAATTGGGAAGTTATTTTTGATCAGCGTAGCTACTAATGAAATATTACGATTCACATTTTACAAATCACTAGTAGTTTTAATTTACGTCGTTAGAGGGCACTTAATATAGAAAAGGTGAAATTTTTAACGAACTTTGCAAATGATCGGTTAATGGTAGAAATTTGAAATTTCGGTGATAGGGGGTCAAAATATATTTTACTGACAGCAACATTCTGCACCCTTTTCTAAGAAGCATGTGAGAAAAGCAACTTTTTCATTTTAAGGAATAAAAATGAAATTCTTTCTATGTTGTAGAAGTATTGATAAAATATTGTTATTGCATTTTTTCCATCATCCGTTTTTTTAGAATTGAAACTTTTAAAGAGTGGTAAATGAAAAACTGCATTCTCTTTGAAAACTAGATTCTTACATTCTCCAGAGTACGATACGTGTTTTTCTAGTTATTCAATATTTTTAACTTAAAAAATCTTTTTTTGAGGGGATTTTTTTTTTCAATCAATTATAGATTTTTTAATATCTTCTTCTTTTTAAATGCTGAGAAAATAAACTTTGGAAATCAGAAAACGAAACTTTTTTGGACGTTTATTTTTTTTTGGACTTTTCATCATTAAAATAGCAGAATAATAATATCTTTTATTCGTTTAACTTATCTGCAAACTGCCAGTTTCATAATCTTGGAAAAAAAATAAAATGGGCGGCCAAGTGATCTAAGGGAAGGTGTGGAGAGGAGGAAAGAACGAGCCGGAACTCCATACAAGTATAAAATTTATTTTTTCCTTGTTTAGTGGTCTTTAAAAATGCATATGATACATACGTATGTGTTTAACATTTCTTCACCTCCTTTGCGGTTTCTACCATTCTCAAGAGAGGGGGTGGGGAGCATGACTCCCTTGGTCCCTTCCCCTAGATACGGATCTGTTCTTGGCATTTATTATATACATATCATGAATGCACTCTACATACGTTTTTGTATAATTCTAGATCTAGCTATTCGAAACATTTTAAAACTAATTTATTACCAAAAATGTTATACAATATGTATGTAATAATAATTATTGGTGCATTTCAATTTCACTGCAAGTTGAATTTAGTAGCTTTCAATTGGGGGAAAGGGGCAGCAACATGATTGCCATGAAACTTAAAAAAATTTCCGTTTTGAATTATCTTCTTTTGACCCATCTTTGACAGTATAGTAACTCTTCTTTTAATGGATATAGATTCAATGCAAGGAACAAAACTATAAAAATGCAGACTTAATTTGGTTAATCCAAATCAGAGTTACAGACCAAAATTTGGTTCAGAGCCGATTTGGTCAGATAAATATTAAAAAATCCTTAATGATCATACAGATCGCATTAGACGTTTCAGGTCATTGGCGCCGAGTATGGGTGCCGAGCTGAGCTGAGGGGCTCCCCTCCCCTGAAAAATTTCTATTATATATCTAACAGACAAAATAAATATATCTGGTATCCTATTATTGTATATGAGCCCCCTCTGAGAATTTAAAAACCCGGCGCCAGTGGTTCAAGTTGCCAGGTTCAGCTGAATTTATAAAGCCACGGTAGCCATGCCATTGCTAATTAGAATTAGGTTTTCGTTTATGAATACTAATTTAAGCGCAGACTAAATTTCCTTTCTATTTTGAAATGACACGCTAAGACAGATTTTAAGCGTCATTTTTCAGTTTTATTTTCTGCCGCCTAATACGACATCCTTAATACAACCACTAGACCAGGGTATAATAGCAATATTTAAAACTTACTACGTAAGATGAACATTCCAATACATTTTGGATAAACTAGATAAGGATAAAACCCTAACAGTTATTGAGGCGTGGAAGAAATTTTCTATTTTAGATTATATCAGACATGCTGGATTGACTTAACAGAATTAAAACCATCAACTTTAAACGCATGCTGAAAAGTTATTTGGCCAGAATGTGTAAAAAGCAAAGATCCTGTATCCCCAAATACGACTGAATATCCTAATATCATCACTTTAGCACATGCAGTTGGAGGAGAAGGATCGACGATTTATCGTTTGCAGATATTGATGAATTGCTGGTTGACAAAGCTCTTAGCGAAGATGAAAAAAAAAAATAGTTGACCTTGAGACTCCTGATGAAAAAAGTGATGGTGACCACTCACTGCAGGTTTAATTAAAGAAGGGTTTCAAATGGCTAGTAAATTGGAAAGTCATTTTCTTACACATGATCCAATTGTCGAACGAGCTGAGCAGTTTAAACATGAACTGAAGTCATGTAAGGTACGTTATCAGAAATTATACAAAGATCTAGTCAGAGCAGGATCTCAACGATTGATTACAGAGTTCGTTGTCAAAACTAATCAAACTTCAGAATCACTGGAAACAAGTGATAATTTGGTTCCCCACGCCACAGAGAGCATTTCACCATTGGAGTATGAGCACGACGGACAAAATGTTTCAAGCGATGCAAGTAATTTAATTCCAGTCTTACGCAAACAAATGCGTCTATTGTCAAAAAGTGAAAACGAATAAAGTCTATACGAATAAAGTTAATAAGCATATGTATGTCATATTTTTTGTATTCTTGAATTAGTGACGTATTTACTTTATATATGTACATATAATTATCTTTATAAGTTTATAAAATAAAAAAAAAGTGTTTAAATGAATAAAAATCAATTAAAGATTTAATTAAAGATTTTGATATGATTTGTTTGAAAAACAACTTATTATTTGTACTGGGTTTTCACGTCTGGAACCAATCTTCTATTTTTTAATATGCATTATATTTTTTTTTACATGGTTTTTTCGGGAACCAATCTACCGTGTAAAAACATAATTGGGTGTATTTTTTTTATCAATAGGTTTATATTTCCATCACTGCGAGCAAAATTAAGTAATTATAAAGCAAGTTAATGTAAAGGAAACATTGTTTCCATGAACCCTTCGCCACCGAAAAAAAATATACGAACAAATTACGGATTAATCTAGTTCGGATAATGAATACTGCTGATATGAAGTTGATAAATGAACCTATTTTTCTTTCATAATTAGTAAACAAAGACAAATATAGCAAACACACACAGAATATCACATTAATGATTGAGATTTTTACCTTGCATCCCTCACAGGAAGTGACGCCGTAATGGTAACCGGAAGCCTTATCTCCGCATACTTTACACGGTACAAATGATTTGGGCGGAGTATTGCTGTTTGAGTCTGCGGCAGTAAACTGTTGATCTAGGGAGAGAGTAGAACATCGAGTCACACTTCGTTACAATAACAGGAACAAGTTAATATTTAAAATTCATAAAGAAAAAGAACTCTTAGAAAAACACATTAGAGGTTAGAAACGTTTCCAGTGATATTGGTTCGTATGATTTGATATCAAGCCAACAATCAATATTCATTGCTAGCATGCTTAGTTACTGATTAAAGGGATTAGGATTTCAGCTACGGGTAAGGCATGGTTTTTTTTTAATGTTGTCTTCGTTGTGAGATTTCGACCAGATCTCTATGACGTAACGTAGACTGTTTCACTTCTGAGCTGCATTTTTTTTTTTGCACAGAATAAACTGAATGGTCAGGTCACAAGGACCCCAAGGACTCAGAATTAGTTAGGGAAAAGGGTTGGGTTGTTTTACCTCTGAGCGGCACTTTTTTGCACACCATGGGCTAAATGGCCAGGTCACATGGACCCCGAAGGCTCAGAGAAGGTTGGGGGAGGGGACCCACTGGAACAGCTGTTGGGACACAGATGGTAGCCTCCCGTCAAGGCCATCCAGCGTGTTCTTTAACGTGCACAGGGTATGGCTCTCCCACACACGGAGCCACGGCTTAACGTCCCATCTGACGGACGGTGGTCTTTCCAAGGTCATCGGTGTCCCCTACTGACCGTGGGAAGGGCGGGGAATTTTGCGGAGATAAATCTCAACGCTGACCCAGCTGGGGCTCGAACCTGGGAACTACAGATTACGAGCCTGGCGCGCTAGCGACTGAGTCACCTCGCCCCAATGGTCAGGTCACAAGGACTCCAAGGGCTCAGAATTAGTTAGGGAAAAGGGATCCACTCTACAGTCACCTTCACAAGGTCATCCAAGGTGTTCTTTAATGTGTACAAGAATATGGCTCTTCTTTATTTTCTAATTTTTAGGGCGCATATGGAAAGATGTATTTTTAAATTTTTAAAATTTATTTATATTTAGCCTTTCGATTTCCAGTTTCCTTAAACGAAATACGAAACGGAAGAAGAGTTAGAAGTAGTAACGTTTCTTGTTAATCAATTGATTTTAGATCCAATCATGAATCTGTTGTTTTTAATTCCTCCTCTTCAGTGCCAGATTATAGATTGGCAACACTGTAGTCTACTAAAAATTCAAGCGCTCTTCTTGATATCTTCGTATGATTTATTTTACAGCAAAATAGTAATCAGCAATTTCTAAAACGTTTGAAGCGAAACTGAAAATACTGGCAATAATATTGGCCTTTTAATGGCCATCTTAATCGTATCGAATGACAAAAGAGGCACTTGATAGTTCTATCTCATTCATTCATCAGTATTGGATCTGGAAACGTGCAGAAGAAATATTCTATGCATTTCAGGGTCCAGGGGTCTATTTATGGATCCCGAAACTTAATTATTCCCATACACATGATATTTTTTTGTGCTGTGGTTTTTGTCTGTTATGTATACTGTAGTAGCGTAGCCAAAGGGAAGGTTTTGGGATTTAACACCTCTCTAACCCTGGGTAAACTACTATATCTTTAAAAAATTGTTAATTCAAGAATTTTCACAAAGCAACTTTATTATTTACATTAGCAAAAGCATTAACAAAAAATTTAACCTGTTCTTCCTTTTCAAAAATTCCTGCTACGTTACTGTATATATATATACAGATAATATTATAATTTGGTCTACCCCAAAAATTAGGAGCATTAGGGGCATTCGAAATATATTCCCTACTTATGTCCGAGGATTTCGTACTATCTTTCCACACTAATAGGGGGGCGGGGGTGGCTTAGTCGGTAGCGCGCCAGGCTCGTAATCTGCAATTCCCAGGTTCGAGTCCCAGCTGGGTCAGCGTTGAGATTTATCTCAGCAAAATTCCCCGCCCTGCCCACGGTCAGTAGGGGACACCGATGGGCTTGGTAATAGGCCGCCGTCCGTCGGATGGGACGTTAAGCCGTGGCCCCGTGTGAGGGAGAGAGCCATATCCAATGCACATTAAAGAACACACTGGATGGCCTTGACGAGAGGTTACCATCTGTCTCCCAACAGCTGTTCCAGTGGGTCCCCTCCCCCAACCTTCTCTGAGCCTTCGGGGTCCATGTGACCTGGCCATTTAGCCCATGGTGTGCGAAAAAGTGCCGCTCAGAGGTAAACTCAACCCACACTAATAGTTAAGTCCGTCCTGATTTCTCATAACATGGTGATCAATTAGCTACATATGATAGAGTCATTTTTAATCATTTTCACACCCCATTTTATCTTTTTTGAAAAATGAACACACCCCTTCAAAGTTATAATAATAATAAAAAATAAATACCCCCTCAAGCAGCTGCTTGCCACAGAGGTCTGACAGGAGCCTGTCAGTTTATATGCCATAGTAGAAGGTCTGAGAGGATGGCAGGACCTCAGCAGAAAAACGACACATACAACCATGCCTTACCCGGGGCTCGAACCCAGGTCCCTTAGATCAGTAGCCAAGCGTGCTAACCACTCGGCCATGGGACGGCTTTTCCTCACCCAATTAAATTTTTTGGGGTTAACGATGGCCACTACGCAGAATCCGTATGAATTCCCTCAGAAGGATTAACCCATTTACATACGAGCATAATTAAAGAAAACTGAAAATAAATCCTCCCCCTCTCAGAACTTTATAAATTACCCTCAGAGAGCCAAGTCTAGATTTATCACTTAGATTTAATTTTTACGAATTGATTAAATAATTCATGTGTTGACACCAGATGGCGCCAGTCATACCGGAGACCAGACCAGACAAGATTGCAGATTGCCGGACACAAACTTTCATTTGACTCATAACTTGCTACTTTCGGACGTCGCTTTCCGAAGATACATCTTATTTACAAAGTTTATTTAAAAAAAAATAATGAATTCAAAGCTCGGTTGCCCGTGGGTTTTTTTTTTTTGTTGTTGTTGTTGTTCATTTGTACTACAAGATAATTTTAACGTTTATGTTTTAATTTAAATTTTATAACTTTACTTTTTTCTAACTTTTACTACAAGAAAAAATTGGGTTGTTTAACCTCTGAGCGGCACTTTTTTGCACACCATGGGCTAATGGCCAGGTCACATTGACCCTGAAGGCTCAGAGAAGGTTGGGGGAGGGGACCCATTGGAACAGCTGTTGAGAGACAGATGGTAGCCTCCCGTCAAGGCCATCCAGCGTGTTCTTTAACGTGCACAGTGTATGGCTCGTACACGGGGCCACGGCTTAGCCGTGGCCCCGTGTACGAGCCATACCCTGGACGTAAAGCCGTGGCCGTACACGGAGCCACGGCTTAACGTCCCATCCGACGGACGGCGGCCTATTACCAAGCCCATCGGTGTCCCCTACTGACCGTGGACAGGGCGGGGAATTTTGCGGAGATAAATCTCAACGCTGACCCAGCTGGGACTCGAACGAGCCTGGCGCGCTACCGACTGAGTCACCCCCGCCCCACAAGAAAAAATAAAGCGTTAGGTATTGTAATTTGGAAGTTACTATGGTCCATAGATGAAAAGTTACAGAAAACTTCCAAAGAAACAAGGATTGTTGTTAGGTTGTTTTACCTTTGAACGGCACTTTTTTTTGCACACGATGGACCAAATGGCTAGGTCACAAAGACCCCCATTGGCTCAGATAAGGTTGGAGGAAAGTTTCTAATGATCCAGGAACCCACTGGAGAGCCCACTGGAGCTACTCATTCAGCGTGTTTTTTAATGTGCACAGGTTATGGCTCTCATGCAAATGTAGTCACGGCTTAACGTCCCATCAGATGGACGTCGGCCTTTCCTTACCAAGGGAAGCGTGGAGGCCAGCGGAATTAAATATCAGTTGGGACTCGAACCTGAGAACCGCAGATTACGAACTAGGCACGTTACCAACTGCACCCTCCTCCTCTCCTTTTCTTTGGGGGGGGGGGGGGCTAGTATGCTACATCAAAGTCACATTGGGCAATAGAGCGTTAGAAAAAAGAAATTGTATTAATTTTTTTTTAAATAATATCCGTGTTTATTGAAAGAGCAAAATTAGTTTCCGGAAATTGGCTGAGTTGCATCTCTGAGCGATGTTTTTTTTTTCGCAAACAATAGTCTAAAGGGCCGGGTCGCCAATAGTCCACAATCTTAGAACCAGGAGAAGTGGACCCCTGGGCGATAGATGGAAACTTCCCGTCAAGCTGTTTAGGAGTTTTTTTTAGTTTTTTTTTTTCATGGGCATTGGCAGGTGGTAGTGGTGGTTGGGGGGCAAGAATGTGAGTCTCTCCCCTGTAAAAATTGATCAAAAAAATTTATTTATGTTGAATTAATATTAAGTATACCAAAAAATTATGGTGCTTCTTTAAACGAAATTGCCCAATTTTATATAAATATTACAAACGATGTATTTATGCAAGAAATTCGAAATTTTGGTGTTGGAATGTGCACACGACGATCGCCAACTGTTGCCACAGATCTGTATGTTTTTTAGAGATAAATTAAAAATTCATTTTGAGTTGGATAGGTATTAATAAAATATTACGATTTGTACTTTCCGAATCTCCTAAAAGTTTTAATTGCATCCTCTTAACAACGGAAAAAATTTAAAATCGCAAAGTTTTAAATGAATATTGCAAAAAAAAATATGTCTTCGTCTCATGCATTAATTTGGCCGCCGCATTTTGATATTTTTGGCCTTTATTTGCCCATTTGAGATCTCTGCTATATAATGAGACTATTTAATCCATATTTTGTCAGAATTCACAATGATGTCATTGTCTATTTGACACAATGATGTCATTGTCTATCTCAACTGTTTTGCTTCCCCATTTCTAGGGGCAGGGGTGGCTCAGTCGGTAGCGCGCCAGGCTCGTATCTGTAGTTCCCAGGTTCGAGTCCCAGCTGGGTCAGCGTTGAGATTTATCTCCGCAAAATTCCCCGCCCTGCCCACGGTCAGTAGGGGACACCGATGGGCTTGGAAAGGCCGCCGTCCGTCGGATGGGACGTTAAGCCGTGGCCCCGTGTGCGGGAGAGAGTCATATCCAATGCACATTAAAGAACACACTGGATGGCCTTGACGAGAGGTTATCATCTTCTGTCTCTCAACAGCTGTTCCAGTGGGTCCCTTCCCCCAACCTTCTCTTGAACCTTCGGGGTCCTTGTGACCTGGCCATTTAGCCCATGGTGTGCAAAAAAAGGTGCCGCTCAGAGGTAAAACAACCCAACCCCATTTCTAGCTGTACCCAGAATGGCACTTTATGGTGCATGATGGTCAAGTCACAGAACCCGCAAATCTCAGTAAAGGATCAGAGAAGACAATCCTCTGTCTCTTCATGCACTTGTAAAGGGTTAAGGAAGACAACCTTGTGCCTTTTCAAATTCGTCTTTTGAAGAAATATGAAACAAGAATGAGTGAAAAACAAATATGGAATGGGTTCTTCTACCTCTGAGTCGCACTTTTTTGTACACATTGGGATAAATTGCCAGGTCACAAGGACCCCGAGGGCTCAGAAAAGGTTGGGGAGCCATTGAACAGCTGTTAAGAGACTTCCCGTCAAGGTCATCCAGCATGTTTTTTAACGTGCCCACGACATGGCTCTCGTGCATACCCGACGGCAGGCGGCTTTTCCGAGTCCATCGTCGTCCCCCTACTGACCGAGCGCAAGGGCGGCGGTTTTACAAAGATAAATCGCAAAGCTGTCCCAGGTGGGACTCGCAAATCTCAGAAAAGGAAACTGCAGGTTACGAGCCTGGTGCGCTACCGAGTGAGCCACCTAGGCCCCAGTTGCGGAGGAGGTCCGTCGTAGAGCGAGCAGTGCGCGATCGGAATTATTGAGCCACACACAGCCACGAGCTCTCAATGAAGTTCCACCAATTGGGTTTTCTGTGTCAACAGAAACTGAATTGCTGCTGGGATCTCCGATTTCGTATACACGTGCAATATCTTTGCTGTGTCCTTACGCGACATTGCGCCTCACAGCATGAGTGTGTAAAAATGATGACTGATGCTATTTAATGACACTGCTCCTAATAATAATAAAAAAATACCCCCTCAAGCAGCTGCTTGCCACAGAGGTCTGGCAGGAACCTGTCAGTTTATATGCCATAGTAGAAGGTCTGAGAGGATGGCAGGACCTCAGCAGAAAAACAACACAAACATCTATGCCTTACCCGGGGCTCGAACCCAGGTCCCGTAGATCAGTAGCCAAGCGCGCTAACCACTCGGCCACTACTAGCATGCAATAGTGACATAGCCCCAGACATTTGTTAGCTTGGCGAGCAAAAATTGGGAATTCACTTTCCTCGTAGATCAGCGCTGCTTAAATGACTGTCCATGGGTCATATCCGCCTCACCTAGGACCTTGCGGGTCACATCGGACCCACGTGAAGTTAATTTCACCGTTTGTGCACTACACAAAATGGCGAAAAAAATGTAGATATTAAAACAAAACAAGAAATATATTTGCTTTGGCAAAATAGATATTGAAAGCAACTGAACTGATGAAAAATGAAAAATATATATTACAAATAAAACTGTTTTTTTTTTGCTCTATTCACCTTTGAACTTTTTTTTTTGCCTTTACCTATGGCTCGCAGAAAGACCTGACATGAGACAAAAAACACATGTTCGTCTTGAAAATGTAATTGAGCGCTCGATCTACCATTAATCAATATTATATGATGTTTATCCTTTACGATATTGCAATCCAAATTTCATTCCTATCAGTAAATATTTATTTTGTTAGCTTTACCCAGCTATATACCTAGAAAAAAAAAAGTTAGGTAGGGCGAATGATTGTCTTCAACCACAACATCGTTCTGGTGTTTATATTTTAAAATTTTCCCTTTGAATAGTTTAATAAATGCTTATCCCCCCACAGCTTTAATGGTTTACATTTTGCTCACCTCTGTTCAAGTGGTTAAAACACTCCAAGGGAGAGTAAGGTCCCTTTGTACCCCCCCCCCCCTCCTTCTCTACCAAATTAACAAATAAAAAAAAGTTTTCATGATGAAAGTCAGTAAAGTTCAGTTGTACATTTTGCGAAGTCAGTGTAAATTTAACTTCATTTTATCAGGAATATTTGTAAATAAGTTAAATATTAAAAAATGGGTACAAACCTTAGGAGCAAAAATATAAACCTAAAATACATCGAAAAAAACTTTTTTTGTCGCGATTTAATTTCGGTATCCCAGTTCAGTCAGGGCCAGTTCTGGGCAGAAGTCAGCTAGAAATTTTTTTAGAGCCGACAATTCATTAGTCTTATTATCATGTATTAAATCTTGCCAAAAATGAAATTCAATTTAATATTTATCGGAGAAAAAGAATCCATTATTACGTTTACTTTTTAAATGACACATTTATTTATTTTGATTCCGTATAAGAAAATTTAAAATGAATATCTATTTTAAATATTTTTTGTTTCCTTTTTTCTAAATAATATACAATATTAAGTGAATTAGATGTATATGCAAATTCTGAAATTCGTTAGAATTAAAAGACAGCCAAAACAGACTTTTACTCGGGACGAGCCTCCAGATTTATTAGACTGTCCTGACGCACTCGTTTCATAAAGTGGCCTTGCCGCGCAGATGCAGAATGGCTCAACACGTGCACGTGAAGAGGATTTCCCTTTGAAGAAGAAAAACATCTCCAGAAAGTTTTAATGGGAGGACCGTTTTGGCATGTTGGAGTCTGATTTTTTCGAGAATTGTTTTAGAAAATTCAAACCCTGAGGGGAGGATTATAAATCTACAACCTTCCTTCCACCTTTGGGTACACAACTAGTATAATATGAGCCATAATCTAGAGAAGTTGAAAATTGCACTGGTGGGGAGTAGCATTAGCCCAGGGTGCTAAGTCCATTGTCCACACAGGGCGGGGGTGGCTCAGTCGGTAGCGCGCCAGGCTCGTAATCTGTAGTTCCCAGGTTCGAGTCCCAGCTGGGTCAGCGTTGAGATTTATCTCCGCAAAATTCCCCGCCCTGCCCACGGTCAGTAGGGGACACCGATGGGCTTGGAAAGGCCGCCGTCCGTCGGATGGGACGTACACCGATGGGCTTGGAAAGGCCGCCGTCCGTCGGATGGGACGTTAAGCCGTGGCCCCGTGTGCGGGAGAGACATACCCTGTGCACGTTAAAGAACACGCTGGATGGCCTTGACGGGAGACTACCATCTTTCTTCCAACAGCTGTTCCAGTGGGTCCCCTCCCCCAACCTTCTCTGAGCCTTCGGGGGTCCATGTGACCTGGCCATTTAGCCCATGGTGTGCAAAAAAGTGCCGCTAAGAGGTAAAACAACCCAACCCATTGTCCACCAAATCGATATTTCTCGTTTTCAAGCTAATAGCAAAGGAATGCCACCATACTAATAACACAACTAGTAACAGTTTAATTTCCACGCTAACTAGTTTAGTATTATCTTCTCCACCCGAAACAAAACTTTTTCGTTTTTTCACCCTTCGTTGATTTTTCAACTGCTCTGTCGTACTTGGAATTCGATGACTGGAATTACAATGGCGATATTTCAACGCCACTTGAGCGGATTCTGAGGTTCTTAAACTGTTCACCGCGACCGGCACTCTCAGGCAATAGCATTTATTGCAAAGCGTGCCAAATACAACAGTTTTCGGCGTTTATCCGCAACCGCAAAGGCAATGTCAATGGCCGTAAATTCCTCTTTCGGCCGGAAAGCCACGCCAGGGCGAACCTCAACGATGCAATTATTGGCCACTGGATGGCGCTGCTGCATTTCGTCAGAGAGGAAGTTCGTTACGTTAACGGTGCGTAAGAGGAACAATGATAACAAGGGAAAGTGAACACACTTTTTATAGATATTTAACGCCGTGGAAATGGTGCTTCCTTCACACGAATCCACTTGCGGGTTTTGTAACAGATTTAATAAGATAGTCCTAACTGAGCACAAGAGGGTATGATTTGAAGTTACGAATGATTTATTTTTTCAAGCGCGCATTAAGAGATTTGCTTTTCTGAGTAATATGTCGGTTGCTATCAGTATTGCATTGTCGATGATTCAGTGACCTAAGGGAAGAAAAAAAAAATCTAAGAACTCATTCGTTAGACTTCGATAAATAAAATTTATAATGCATAGGATAGAAGAGAGCTAATTTTATTGTTCTAATTTATGACCATTTCCACAAATCATGTTCATTCACAGGTATAATTACGAGGAAAATGCTGGGTTGATAAATACTGCTTATTTTTCCCTTTCTACTATTCACTCTTTATTTCTTTTTGTTTGTGGGGCGGGGTGGCTCAGTCGGTAGCGCGCCAGGCTCGTAATCTGTAGTTCCCAGGTTCGAGGATGGGACGTTAAGCCGTGGCCCCGTGTGTGGGAGAGCCATACCCTGTGCACGTTAAAGAACACGCTGGATGGCCTTGACGGGAGGCTACCATCTGTCTCCCAACAGCTGTTCCAGTGGGTCCCCTCCCCCAACCTTCTCTGAGTTTTCGGGGTCCATGTGACCTGGCCATTTAGCCCATGGTGTACAAAAAAGTGCCGTTCAGAGGTAAAACAACCCAACATTAAAGAACACGCTTGATGGCCTTGACGGGAGACTACCATCTGTCTCCCAACAGCTGTGAAGTGGGTCCCCTCCCCCGAGCCTTCGGGGTCCATGTGACCTGGCCATTTAGCTTATGGTGTGCATAAAAGTGCCGCTCAGAGGTAAAACAACCCAATCCAATTTCTTTTCGTTTGTACTAATGAAAGTGCTGATCATGAGTAACATGATTACAATCTATTACTGAAAGCATTGGGACATTCTTTCACGTTATGGAATGGAAATTTTCGTTCAAAGCTCTTAACTTTGGAAAAAAGCTCTTACAGGAAAAATGTCACTGAAAATAGGTCAAAGATCTGAATATAATTTATAAAAATTGTTAAGCCATCCCGTGGCCGAATGGTTAGCACACTTGGCTACTGATCTAAGTGGACCTGGGTTCGAGCCCCGGGTTAAGGCATGGATGTGTGTGTTGTTTTTCTGCTGAGGTCCAGCCATCCTTACGGACCTTCTACTTTGGCATATGAACTGTCAGACCTCTATGGCAAGCAGCTGCTTGAGGGGTTTTTTTTTAGTAATATTTGTTAACTACTTAATGAGCTGCAGAAATTAAAACTTTAACAATAGCATTGCCAATTTTACGCATTTAGCTCAAAGATTAGTTAAAACACAAACAACAGCTGTTATAACACGTCATTTACTGAAATAAAACTAATTTTAAAAGCTTGTGTTTAAATTTTTTCAGTAGAATTTTGAAGGAAATGTTTCAGGCCGAATTGAACATTCCAACTTCAAGAACTCTTTAACTACTAAACGAATATCGTTCAAACTCGAGATTCAGAGATATTGAAGTGAGATCTTTAACTTATCGCCAGTGACATTTCTATCCATCGTAAGAAGCTTATTTTCAATGTTAGGAAGCTTTCAATAAGGATTTCCTATCAGATTTTATTAACATGTGTGCTAGCAGATTTGACTACCACTGTTCGTTTTTTTTTTCAGCGCAAATCTAAAATATATAGCAGATGACATTTGCCACGTAGTAGGTTTTCGCTTGACATATGACTTGTTGCGATCGATATCTGGGAAATCCCCCCCCCCCCTCCTTTGGGATGGGGGCAGAAAGGAAGAGACATAATTTGAGACAGCCCATCATACTACCGCCGTCTGAAGTTTATTTAGAGATATAACTTGTTATGCTCTGCAATTATTTACGTATTTCCCTTTTTTTTGGGGGGGGGGAGGGGAGGTTAAACTCTTACGTTGTTTTTAATTACGATAATTACTGCATTGCAATGAACTTGGTGGTCCTAGTCTTATAGTTTAGAATAATTTCATCACCATATTTTGGGAGGAAATGAAGTTTTTTAGGGGGTGGGATAAGCTTTTGTATTGGACGCTATATATCGAAATTAGTAGTCCTAGCTCTTGCAGTTTATGAAACGTTCTTTCCTCCCTTTTTTTTCGGGTTCGGAGAGAGGAAATTTTGGGGAACGAACGTTGTACCCAAGTTCAGATCTAGAAAAATACAAAAGGAAAGCAAGTGATCCAAATGAATTGGGGGTGGGAGGGGAGGAAGGATCTAGTGAGAATGAACCGGAACGCCGTTTCGGTATCAACTTTTCCCTCTGTTTTAGTGGTTTTAAGAAATTACTTGAAAACATAAGGGTAATTATATGTTTAAGATTTTTTTCGTCTCCGTTCCGGTTTATAGCATTCTGAAAGGTGGTGTTGGTGGTGGTGGTGGTGGGGGGGATGTCTCCCTTGCACCTCCTCCCCACTAGATCCGGTGGGGAGGTCCTAGTTCTTATGGTTTAGGTGTCCTTGACGAAACAGATAAACATACCCTAAAATGCGTTGGTGTATTATATAACCAAATCTTATTCCGAAGTGCTTATCACTTCAACGCCTAGCAAGATCGAGGATAAGGAGAATCATCTTAAATAATGGATCTGATGTGGAACCTTAAAATAATAATAAACACCCCCTCAAGCAGCTGCTTGCCACAGAGGTCTGACAGGAGCCTGTCAGTTTATATGCCAAATTAGAAGATCTGAGAGGATGGCAGGACCTCAGCAGAAAAACAACACATACAACCATGCGTTATCCGGGCTCGAACCCAGGTCCCTTAGATCAGTAGCCAAGCGTGCTAACCACTCGGCCATGCATTGTTTTATCTCTGAGCGGCCTTTTTGCACACAATGGGACTAACTGACCAGGTCACAAGGACCCCGAGGGCTCAGAGAAGGTTAGAGGAAGGGGATCCACTGGACAGCTGTTAGGAGATAGATTGTCGTCTCCCGTCAAGCAGGGGCGGGGGTGGCTCAGTCGGTAGCGCGCCATGCTCGTAATCTGTAGTTCCCACGTTCGAGTCCCAGTTGGGTCAGCGTTGAGATTTATCTCCGCAAAATCTCCCGCCCTGTCCACGGTCAGTAGGGGACACCGATGGGCTTGGAAAGGCCGCCGTCCGTCGGATGTGACGTTAAGCCGTGGCCCCGTGTACGGGAGAGCCATACCCTGTGCACGTTAAAGAACACGCTGGATGGCCTTGACGGGAGGCTACCATCTGTTTCCTAACAGCTGTTCAAATGGGTCTCCTCCCCCAACCTTCTCTGAGCCTTCGGGGTCCATGTGACCTGGCCATTTAGCCCATGGTGTGCAAAAAAGTGCCGCTCAGAGGTAAAACAACCCAACAACAACAAGCACATCCATTTACGTGCACAGAGTATGGCTCTCCTGCACGCGGGGCCACGGCTTTTGGTCTCATCCGACAGACGACGGACTTTCCAAGCCCAACGGCGTCCTCTAGTGACCGAGGACGGAGATAAGTCTCAACGCTGACCCAGAAGGGACTCGAACCTGGGAACTTCAGATGAGTCACTCCCGCTCCCCTGCTCTGCCGAAAAGTCATACCTGATATCATTTAAACCACTCCTACACTATCGGCTTCGATTATTATACATGGATTCTAGACTGACTGCACTGATGAGACTTTGCAGAGAGTAATCTATTGACAAAGAGGGCATCGATGGGTTCCGAAAGGAGCCATCAGATGGCGCTTTAAGCCTCGTGGACACGTTGCAGAAAACAATGGAGAGTCAATATTAAGAGAGATTCTCTTTTCAGGACGTGATAATGATAAAGAACTGAAAGTTGTACGATTATTACTTCACAGGAATTTCAGCCATGCTCGCACATGATATAATTTGGACGTAAAAAAATATTCGGCTTGTATAAAAAAAATACACACGAAATGGTATGTATTAATTAACAATAAATGAAATCTCTGTTAGGAAACCTCTGTTAGGAACATCAGATTAAACAAGAGATCACATATTGTATCAGATAATTTTCTTAAAATATTGTACAATTGGTAAATAAATTATCTTTACGGTCTCTGAAAGATCCAGAAACAGACAAAGTTTACTATGTCAAGTTTCTTAGTTATTATGAGGATTGTGGATTGAGGATGTGGTTGCCAGGCGAGTTATGAAAATTGAGATTTTTTTTTTTGTGCAATAAAGGGGAGTTGGCAAAATCCGAAGCCACTTGGTAAAATATAGATGACTTGGGAAAATTGGGATTGTATTTCTGAAATTAAAGAGAGTTAGGAAAATCAAGGTCTCTTGGCAAAATCTTGGGAAGCTGGCAAAATTCGAAGTGACTTGGTGAAATTCATGTGAGATGTAAAAATTGTGATTTCTGCATTGTAAAATTATGGCGAGTTGGCGTTCCCCCCAACTAAATCCTGGTAGGTCCCTGACAGACACATAATTAAAATTCTGTAAAGTACTTATTTTCTCAGTTGGTTGGGTTGGGTTGTTTTACCTCTGAGCGGCACTTTTTTGCACACCATGGGCCGTCCCGTGGCCGAGTGGTTAGCTCGCTTCGCTACTGACCTGCGGGACCTGGGTTCGAGCCCCTGGTAAGGCATGGATGTTCGTGTTGTTTTCTGCTGAGGTCCTGCCATCCTCTCAGATCTTCTACTGTGGCATATAAACTGACAGGCTCCTGTCAGACCTCTGTGGCAAGCAGCTGCTTGAGGGGGTATTTATTTATTTTTTTTATGGGCTAAATGGCCAGGTCACATGGACCCCGAAGGCTCAGAGAAGGTTGGGGGAGGGGACCCACTGGAACAGCTGTTGGGAGACAGATGGTAGCCTCCCGTCAAGGCCATCCAGCGTGTTCTTTAACGTGCACAGGGTATGGCTCTCCCACACACGGGGCCACGGCTTAACGTCCCATCCGACGGACGGCGGCCTTTTCAAGCCCATCGGTATCCCCTACTGACCGTGGGCAGGGCGGGGAATTTTGGGGAGATAAATCTCAACGCTGACCCAGCTGGGACTCGAACCTGGGAACTACAGATTACGAGCCTGGCGCGCTACCGACTGAGCCACCCCCGCCCCATTTCTCAGTTGGTAAATTTGATTTCCGGATTCTAAACGATAACTGTTATTTATTATTATTATTATTACCACAAAGCTAATTATTTAAACTTGGTGAGTTTAATTTGAATAATTTCTTTAGTACATGATGAAACACTCAATGATTTGACTGTTGTTTAAGATTTTCAAATATCACAATTTTTCTGGGTATTTTCGGCAACCCCAAAATTTTGTTCCTTTTTAAAATGTTATAGGAAATATTTTTCTTATATTAGCGACAACCAAAATATATATATATAAACCAAAGACAAAAAAAAATATTAAAAAATTTGAACGACGATTGGGTATATTGTTGATGAATGGCTTTAAGAACGATGTTATAAAGATAACCTTTTCGAGAAAAATCATTCTTTTTTCAAAGAAACCTTTGATACATTTCTCAAAATGAAGAAAAACGTTTCTTCAGGAATTCATTTCCTGAGAGCAGATGTAGCAGCCAACTGCTGATTAAGTAGGACCGTCCCGGATATCCGGACAAAAAAAAGCAAGACAAACCGTCATTACGTTGTTGCCATGCCGCTCCTCCAATCAAAACCTCTTCCTTTTGGGATGAGAGCGGATTATTTTCACTCCTTTAGTCTTGCACGAGTTGCCTTCTAAATTCTTTCATTAAAACATAGTTCGGACTTTGAAAATAACCCATCGAGAGCAGAGCCCGATATCTAGATCAGAGCAGAGGACAACGGCATTGAGTATTTCCAAAACCAGCGTGAGATTCCATATGAATTTCTATTAAAATCCATTTCGATAACTTTTAAGGAAAGGTGAGGCTGGGCTGTTTTACCTCTGAGCGGCACTTTTTTGCACACCATGGGCTAAATGGCCAGGTCCCACGGACCCCGAAGGCTCAGAGAAGGTTGGGGGAGGGGACCCACTGGAACAGCTGTTGGGAGACAGATGGTAGCCTCCCGTCAAGGCCATCCAGCGTGTTCTTTAACGTGCACAGGGTATGGCTCTCCCATACACGGGGCCACGGCTTAACGTCCCATCCGACGGACGGCGGCCTTTCCAAGCCCATCGGTGTCCCCTACTGACCGTGGGCAGGGCGGGGAATTTTGCGGAGATAAATCTCAACGCTGACTCAGCTGGGACTCGAACCTGGGAACTACAGATTTCGAGCCTGGCGCGCTACCGACTGAGCCACCCCTGCCCCTGGAAAGGTGAGGAACTCTCAAGCAGTACCTTTCAGAAATTTTGTGCCGTCTTTAGGCAAAAAAGTACAATGAAGTCCATTTTACGAGATTAAATAAAAAATAAAAAATAAATACCCCCTCAAGCAGCTGCTTGCCACAGAGGTCTGACAGGAGCCTGTCAGTTTATATGCCATAGTAGAAGGTCTGAGAGGATGGCAGGACCTAAGCAGAATAAACGACACATACATCCATGCCTTACCCGGGGCTCGAACCCAGGTCCCGTAGATCAGTAGCCAAGCGTGCTAACCACTTGACCACGGAACGGCCCAGGGGAGAAAATTCCCACTCAAGCACCTGTTTGCCTTAGGAGGAAGCTGAAGATCTGTGAGGAAGGAGAGACCTCAGCAGTAAGACAACATCCATGCCTTACCCGAGGCTCGAACCCAGGTCCTTTTAAGCAGTAGCTAAGATCCGCATAAAATATTAATTGTCTAATTTTCTTTATTTAATGTTAAAAACAAATGACTTACATACTTGTAGTTTTATTTTTAAAACATTTCAGATATTTTTCTCTCTTTCTTGAGAACTTCTTTTTTTTCTGCCTTTAAGCGATGCCTTACCTGCTATCGTTTTCACTTCTTTATTTCTGCCTTTAAGCGATGCCTTACCTGCTATCGTTTTCGAGCTCTAGGGACTAAGCAAGATCGTCCAGCGTGTTCTTTAACGTGCACAGCAAGCATCCGATAAAGGAAAAAAATATAATGTGTGTGTTGGGAGGAAGGGGTAGGAGGGTTTTGGTATTAAAGAGACTTCCCCAACTTCTGTCTCTTCTGAGATCGAAAACAAGTATGATTATTGAAATGAGGTGAAAACAGTTAAAACTAATGAATGACATATCCCCACTGGTGAATATGAGATGATCGTTTTCAAAGATAATGAAGTTTTTTTTATCTCCCGTCTTTAGCACCCTCTAAGAGTGAAAATTGAAACTAATCCGTGATTGAGAAATTGCAAATGACATCATTTTATCAGCACCTATACAACACAAGCCGTCCCATGGCCGAGTGGTTAGCGCGCTTGGCTACTGATCTAAGGGACCTGGGTTCGGATAAGGCATGGATGTATGTGTTGTTTTTCTACTGAGGTCCTGCCATCCTCTCAGACCTTCTACTATGGCATATAAACTGACAGGCTCCTGTCAGACCTCTGTGGCAAGCAGCTGCTTGAGGAGGTATACAACACAAAAAAGACTCAATTTATCTCTTGAAACAAAAAGTTTTATCTCCCCATGCACTCTACAGTTAAAAGGGAAATCATTAACTTCTCGCCATTTGGGGCGGGGGTGGCTCAGTCGGTAGCGCGCCAGGCTCGTAATCTGTAGTTCCCAGGTTCGAGTCCCAGCTGGGTCAGCGTTGAGATTTATCTCCGCAAAATTCCCCGCCCTGCCCACGGTCAGTAGGGGACACCGATGGGCTTGGAAAGGCCGCCGTCCGTCGCATAGGACGTTAAGCCGTGGCTCCGTGAGTGGGAGAGCCATACCCTGTGCACGTTAAAGAACACGCTGGATGGCCTTGACGGGAGGCTACCATCTGTCTCCCAACAGCTGTTCCAGTGGGTCCCCACCCCCAACCTTCTCTGAGCCTTCGGGGTCCTTGTGACCTGGCCATTTAGCCCATGGTGTGCAAAAAAGTGCCGCTCAGAGGTAAAACAACCCAACCTTCTCGCCATTTACACTCTACCATCAAAAAAATTTTATTTCGAGTATAAATAGATTATTTGCAACATTCGCTAAAAGCTTTGCCATTTTCCAACTTTTTCCACCGTTAGAGGGCGTTATTAAAGATATTGGGAGATTTGAAAATGAGAATCGTAATATTCCAATAATAGCTATTCAACTCAAAAAGAATTTTTATTCTCTAAAACGATGAGTGATCTTACGAGAACTTCCCATTTGTCTCCTAACAGATGCAATTGATCCCTTTCTCTGAGCCGTTGCTGTGATCCGATCACAGTCCATTATGCAGAAAAAAAGTTCATAATAGGATACTCCAAATGGAGTGAAATGGAAGAAGATAATGGCAGCTAAGAAGACCAATCGCTTCTCGTGAACATGAAATGATTATTTTCAAAAAAACAACAACAAAAGTTAGCCTGGGGAAAAAGCTCCAACAAGTTTTCACTAATATGGGAGACTTCCGTCCCATTGCCGAGTGGTTAGCGCGCTTGGTTACTGATCTAAGGGACCTGGGTTCGAGCCCTGGGTAAAACATGGATGTTCGTGTCGTTTTTCTGCTGAGGTCCTGCCATCCTCTCAGATCTTCTACTTTGGCATATAAACTGACAGGCTCCTGTCAGACCTCTGTGGCAAGCAGCTGCTTGAGGGGGTATTTATTTATTTATTTATTTTAAATTATTAAAGTACCAGTTTTTATATAATCTATGGAATACTGATTTACTCTGAGCCACGCATGAATACTTGCGCATATATTTTTTTTCCTTTTTTTTAAATTAATGCAGCCATTGGAAAATTAGAAAACTTAGTGGTACAGTCGCTCAAAAAAATATCCGAACACCATGGTTGATTACAGAATTCAGAAAAAATATCTGGCAACGATTTTTTTAGAAATGAGTGATCTGGCAACCTTCGTGTCACGTACACGAAGATTGCCAGATCACTATTTCTAATAAAAACGTTGCCAGATATTTTTTCTGAATTCTGTAATCAACCATGGTGTTCGGATATTTTTTTGAGCGACTGTACTTATACATACAGTGTAATATAGTCGTACGTTTACAATGACACATTTCTGAAAAAAAAAAAATCTTTTTACATCCCATGCAGTAAGTGGCATTGAGCTTTTCCTAAATGGGCATCCAACCATCTTGCATTGCGAAAAGAAATTCTACATTAAAATATATTTAATATCTTTTTTCATTTTTCCTAATTAGTTTAACAGCCACAACTATTTCCATAGCAACCTGCAAAATTCGAATTCTAACCAGGAGCACGTGATAACGAACCTACGCCGCCATCAAACCACGCATGCAAGTCTTCAGAGAAATTTAAAAAAACCAAAGTTTGCCGCTTCTTGACAAAACACTTTCTGAAACAGTTTTCAAGGAATTCCTTTTTCGTTGCCGATGGAAACGGAGCATCTGGACACACAACAACAACAGCAACGGACAAAAAGAAAAAGTCATCGCCAATTTCCCCCTCGCGAGGGCCCCCATCTGTTCTTCCTCTTCCAAACAACAACAGATTCCCTATCTTCCGAACAGACGACTTTCAATAAACCCAAAAGAACACGTTTTGCAGCTCGCCTTAAAATTGCCCAGCAACGCCCGAACTTGTCAAGTTCGTCCACGCCCTTGTTCACATGTTCCCGATATTTACGCCTCCCTTCCGGATCCCTCCCAACATCACCATCCCTCCCCGCACCGTTCTCCACGTTTCTTACATCCTTCTTAGTGAGCCTCTTCTTCCTCTGAAATCATCTCCGCCAGGTAATCCTCAGCTACACACCATTATTATTACTCTTCATTTTTTTCCCTTTCCCCCCCGGCAAAGCCCAGAAACCAAAACCATTTTAATTAGCCGCAAGAAAAAAAAAAACTCGTTTTTTTTTGCCGAGTGTGGAGTTCGTCAGAATCATGATCGGAAGACGAACACACCTGCCGCAATGAGATCGTATCGGTGCCGGGAAAGCCGTCGCGAAGAAGATCCCACTGCGCGGGGTGAATGACCTCGGCTCTCAAGAAGATACGACTAACGGCATAAGCGTGACGTCATCTACTGCGTCACGGCGTCTTGAAGAAGAACTTGAAGGCCAACAGCGCGAGTGACGCGACCTTATAGCCACGCAGGCCGCGTGAGCTTATCTCGCTTGTGAATGGCCAGATGACGACGCAACATGGCGGATAAAAGGAGTTTTTCCCAGTCAAGGTCGGATTTTGAGGAAGGTAAAATATACATTAACTGATCACCAGAGAATAAACAGTTGCTAGGCGAAGCAAAAAGGAAAAGGGGAACAGAGGCGAAAATCTGTCAGAAAGGATGATCACGCAGAAGCCATTAGGAGCAGAAATTCAGAAGATGTAGCCCGGATCGCATAAAAAAACGAATACTTTCGAGTAAACTTTCTTCTAGGGAAGAAAATGGATGGTATATTGTTATAAATAAAATAAACACCCCCTCAAGCAGCTGCTTGTCACAGAGGTCTGACAGGATCCTGTCGGGTTATATGCCATAGTAGAAGGTCTGTGAGGATGGCAGGACCTCAGCAGATAGATTTTGAAAATTTACAAGAGGAAAATCTTTGTGAAATTTCTGTAAGGCAGATATTCAAAATTAAAATGTTTATGATAAAGACAACTATTTTTGGGGTTTGGATTGGATTGTTTTACCTCTGAGCGGCACTTTTTTGCACACCATGGGCTAAATGGCCAGGCCACATGGACCCCGAAGGCTCAGAGAAGGTTGGGGGAGGGGACCCACTAGAACAGCTGTTGGAAGACATATGGTAGCCTCCCGTCAAGGCCATCCAGTGTGTTCTTTAACGTGCACAGGGTATGGCTCTCCCGCACACGGGGCTATTTTTGGGGAAAAAGGATTAAAATAATTCAGGGAAACATTCGAAATATGAGGAAGAATTTTGATCATTTTTTAATTTTTTTAAACTTAATAAATTTAAAACCAGATATCATTGTCCTTACCGAAATTTTGATAAAACGTTGTGAAGTTGGCATTTATAATATAAATGTTTATGATAGTAATTGTAATGAAGGTACTCTGAACAGATCTGGAGGTGTAATTGTTTATATTAAATAAAAACATTAGTTCAGAAAATTTATATATGAATTATATTACTGCAGATGTTTTGCAAATTAAGGCTATGTTTAATAAGGTTAAATCATGTTTGTTAGCTGTCTATAAAATGCACGAGTATTCAAATTAAGGAGTTTACTGAAGAATTAGAAAATAAATTGTTTAATATTGATGATATGTATGTAATAATGTTAGGAGATTTCAATATTTATATGCTAAACAGTGGTTGCAGTACGAAGAAATATGTCAATGTATTAACAGCATGTGGTTTTAAATAAAGTCACGAAGAAGTTACAGGTCACAAAAGGTACTTGTCTGGATCATGGGTTTATTAAAAACATGGAATAAAAAGTTGTGACACGTATATTATAAAATTATGTTTAACTGATCATTTTTATATAGGTTGTCCCATGGCCGAGTGGTTAGCGCGCTTGTCTACTGATCTAAGGGACCTGGGTTCAAGGCATGGCTGTTTGTGTCGTTTTTCTGCTGAGGTCCTGCCATCCTCTCAGACCTTCTACTATGGCATATAAACTGACAAGCTCCTGTCAGACCTCTGTGGCAAGCAACTGCTTGATGGGTATTTATTTTCTATTTTTAGCCGTCCCGTGGCCGAGTGGTTAGCACGCTAGGCTACTGATCTACGGGACCTGGGTTCGAGCCCCGGATAAGGCATGGATGTATGTGTCGTTTCTCTGCTGAGGTCCTGCCATCCTCTAAGATCTTCTACTTTGGTATATAAACTGACAGGCTCCTGTCAGACCTCTGTGGCAAGCAGCTGCTTCAGGGGGTATTTATTTTTTTTAACGTTGAACCTGGGTTGTAACATTAGTGAAGGTTCTAAAAAACAAACTTATAAAGTTGCGAGTTTTACAGTTTCATCTGAATAATTCAGAATGCAATAGAAACTTCAAAGGAAATGGAGACGCATAGAAATACCAAAAAACTAAACCCATGGATCACAATGGTATTGTTAATTCTAGGAAAAAAAGGAAAAAAAGAAAAAATTTGGGAAAACGTTATAAACTAAATTTAATGTCTGAACGGGATATTATAGATTATAAGATTTATAGAAATTTACTCACATCGTTAATTAGGGAAGCAAAAAATCTACATTGCAGAAATAGGTTTGTAGGAAATAAATCAAAGTCGAAGAAAAACTGGGATACTATAAATGAATTATGTGGGAATGACGTAAAGAGAAATAATTTAAATCTAGAAATTAATGATGGGGGGGGGGGGTATACTCTGTGAACAGGAATACGCTTTTGCTAGCAAACCATTTTAATAAGTATTTTAAAAACATTGTTGAAAACTTTAGTTATTTCTGAGAGTAGTGATGATCCCTTTATTCTGTGATATACAGGGACACTTAAAAAATGCATTTTTCGCGGGCCACATTGCGCAACCACAAATCAATGAAGTTATAAATAGCCTGGGAAATGGAAAATCAAGTGGTTATGATGACATTACTGAAAAAAATTGATAAGGAAATTTATCCAGAAATAAAAGATATTTTATGTTTATTATTGAATAAATCCTTTCAGCAGGGTATTTTTCCAGTAGTTTTAAAAATTGCAATTGTTGTACCAATTCATAAGGGAAGGGAAGCAAAACGTTTGGAAAATTATAAACCAATATCGTTGTTGTCTGTATTCTCTAAAATACAAAAACTTCTAAAGGAAAAAAATAATATCTTTCTTAGATAAAAATAGCTTTATTTCTCCAAATCAGTTTGGATTCAGGAAAGGTACAGGAACA
This sequence comes from Ryuthela nishihirai, assembly GCA_038380435.1. NCBI lineage: Eukaryota > Metazoa > Arthropoda > Arachnida > Araneae > Heptathelidae > Ryuthela > Ryuthela nishihirai. The sequence continues at coordinate 347,118 of JAWZYU010000147.1, read as the reverse complement.
GAAAATGAGGTATTGGAATTGATTTCCATGATATATAATAGTCTGAACAAAAACCAAAAATCAGTAATTCTATGGGGCGGGGGTGGCTCAGTCGGTAGCGCGCCAGGCTCGTAATCTGTAGTTCCCAGGTTCGAGTCCCAGCTGGGTCAGCGTTGAGATTTATCTCCGCAAAATTCCCCGCCCTGCCCACGATCAGTAGGGGACACCGATGGGCTTGGAAAGGCCGCCGTCCGTCGGATGGGACGTTAAGCCGTGGCCCCCGTGTGTGGGAAAGCCATACCCTGTGCACGTTAAAGAACACGCTGGATGGCCTTGACGGGAGGCTACCATCTGTCTCCCAACAGCTGTTCCAGTGGGTCCCCTCCGCCAACCTTCTCTGAGCCTTCGGGGTCCATGTGACCTGGCCATTTAGCCCATGGTGTGCAAAAAAGTGCCGCTCAGAGGTAAAACAACCCAACCCAGTAATTCTATATCTAGATATAAAAAAAGCCTTTGCTACTGTTTCACATGAAATTTTACTGTGCAAATTACAAGCAGCTGGGTTTAGGGGGGTTACGATGAAATGGTTTCAAAGCTATTTAGTTGACAGAAAACAAAGGGTAAGAATTAAAAGTAAAATCAGTGATAAGTCACATTGCAATTTGAAATGCCCCGGGGATCTGTATTGCAGTACTATTTTTAATTTATAATAATGACTTGTGTGATTTACAGTTAAATGATAAAATAATTACTTTTGCGGATGACATAACAATATTTTTTCCTGGTAGAGAAGACATATTAGTTAACCAAATAAACGATGATTTATGTAAAATGGCAGACTGGTTCCATAAGAATAAATTGGTGTTAAGCATCAAGAAATCAAAGTATATGAACCTTAGAATTAGGGAAAATGAAACAGATTATTTTAAAGAGACTCTAAATTGTCATCATAGACCCAGTAGTGGTGAGATATGTAGATGTGAAAGTAGAACTGAAGGAGTAGAGGGTTATTGACATTTAGGAATAATTATAGGCAGGAAATTAACTTGGAATTTACAAATTAAAAATATCTGTAAAAAATCAATGCAGTAATCCCTAAAATAATCCCTAAAATGTACTATATCAGGAATTTTGCAGACTTATTATTATTAAAAATTATTAATAATGCGTGGATAAATTCTTATCTCAACTATGGTAATTTGTCATTTTTTTTTGGGGGGGGGGAGACTTATGATACATTATTAAACCGCTAGAGGGAGTCCAAAATCATATAATTAGGTGAATGCTAAGAAAGAGAAGAAGAGAAAGTATGATTCAGGATTATCAAATATTGGGCATCTTGCAAGTGAGAAAATTATATATTTTTATTGTAATCAAACATGTAAAGCAGGCACGTCAAACTCGTTAACCACCGAGGGCCATATTAAGTATTATATATTAAATCGCGGTCCGAAAAAACAAAAAAAAACAGATGAAAATTGTTATGTGCAAACTAGACTAGAACGCAGTATTCGTTCCCTGACTGCTAATAGCTTCCGACTCTACTGGCATTTCGTGACTCATTGCCATGCGCAGAGTACGTACATTTGAATGACCTCGAGACATGTGTATACATGTCGGAGCCCGATCGTAGAATTGCTCATATCATGAAGTGCCACTATTTCATGAAATGATCGGGCATTTCATGATATGAGCAATTCTATGATTGGACTCCGACATATACATTTATGCGCAATAGTTTCCCTTATATATAAATGGAAATGTTTTCTGAAATACGTTTATTTAATTCATGTACCGTGTACGTACTTATAATTTTAATTAAAGAATCCAGTGTTGTCAAAAGTTAAATAAACGTATTGGTTATGAATCTTGGCGGGCCGCAGAACAGTTCCCGGCGGGCCGCGTGTTTGACATGCCTGATGTAAAGGAAACTTGGAATGAACAAAACATCAGAGTTTTTGCGGTTAATAGATTATCCAAAAACTTATTATTGGAAGAGCTTTTTACAGCAAAGAATATTATTACCAGGCATTATATTTATATATCCCCAAGATTATTTAATTTGATTCTAAACTATATAAAGGATGTAAGAAACATAAATGAATTTGTTAAAGAACTTAGAAAATGGATATTGGATCATCATCATCATCAAGCAGCCATGGGCTACGGAGGTCCAACCAGACCGTGCAGTTTAGTTCTCCAAGCAAGTCTATCCTGAGCTACATCTACTGCATCTGGCCACTGTACACCAATTCTAACAAGGTCCTGTTTGACATTGTCTGCCCACTGCATCCTAGGTCTCCCCTTCTTTCTGAGGCCTTTAGGCACACTGTTCATAACCCTATTCGCCAATCTATAATTATTCATACGGGCAACATGGCCAAACGAACGGAGTCTCTCTCTGCACAATATGCTGCTTAAAGGAGGTTGCAAACTCCTTTGTCTAACCTCATCATTAGTTACAAAGTTGAACCACCTAATGCCCAAGATACTGCGTAAGCATCTGGAATCAAAAGCATCTAGTTTCCTGTTATCTTGTTTACAAAGTATCCAAGTTTCACTACCATAACTAACCCTAGAAAGAACCAAACTATTATACAGCCTAATTTTAGCTTTAGGTGTATACGCCTATTTCTCCACACTCTCCATAGATTCTTAAAAGTCCCGGCAGCAATCCCTATTCGTCTGTTAATCTCATGTCGCACATCACCATTATCTGTTACATAGCTCCCAAGATAATTAAACTGTGACACCTGCTCAAGACTGCAACCATTCAGATTAACTGAATCACAGCCTGCCTGACCAATTTTCATCACTTTAGTTTTCTCTCTGTTTATAACCAAACCTACTCTACTACCAGTCTCATCAACAGCTCGAATGAAAGAGTTCATCTCATCAACATCATTTGCCAAAAGGGCTAAATCATCAGCATAATCTAAATCAGAAATTTTCGTATCTCCAGCCCATTTAAGGCCAAAATCTTTCCCTTGAAGTGAATTTCGCATAACATAATCAATAACCAAACTAAAGAGAAAAGGAGACAAAATGCACCCTTGTCGAACACCCGAAGTAATGCTAAACCAATTGCTACAAGCCTTACCAACTCTCACACACGACTCAGTGTTATTATAGAGAGCTTTCATTATGTTAACTAACTTGTCTGGTATACCATATGATCTCACAATCAACCACAAATTACGACGATCAACAGAGTCGAAAGCCTTTTTGAAATCAACAAAGCTAGCAACCAAAGGTTTCTGAAACTCTAAACATTTCTCAAGAATCTGCCTAAGTGAAAATATCTGATCCACACATCCCCTACCACTTCTGAATCCACATTGCTCATCACGCAATTGACTGTCAACCAGATTCTTAAATCTATTAAGCACAATCATGGAAAGAACTTTACCTGAAACAGAGAGTAGGCTAATACCCCTATAGTTATCACAAGAACTGCGATCACCTTTTTTGAAAATAGGGATAACAATAGCTCTGATAAAATCCTTAGGAAGCATACCTTTATCATAAAAGATATTCAGAATTTCAGTCATTCAAGTGGTAACCGAAACATTTCCAGCTCTAAGCATTTCTGTAGTAATTTCATCTACCCCTGGGGATTTATGAAGTTTAAGTTTAGAAACATCCAAAATAACTTCAGATTGTGTTATAGGGCCAACATTAAAGCAGCCAATGCATCTATCATCATTGCAAACAATGGGAATAGAACTAACCGCATTGTTTAGAATATCACTGAAATGCTCTGCCCACCTAGCCATGACAGAATCCTCACCTTCTATAACCTTACCTTGTTTATCCTTCAATCCCTGTATACCTGTCCGTTTTCTACCACACAAAACATTAACTATCTGGTACAGCTCTCTGCTGTTGTGCTGTCTAACTGCTTCCTCGGCTTTGTCAGCCAAACCATCAAGCCAAAGATACTTATCAGCGGCTAACTGATCTTTTACACGTTTATTAAGTTCCCTGTAATGCTTTCTATTAGGACTAGTAGGGTATTGATTAAGGACATTCCTGCAGTTCTTTCTTTCCGAAATAAGCTCAAGTGCCTTATCACTCAGATAATTCTGTCTCTTCTGCTCGTTTTTTTCTAAAAGAGTACTGTTAGTGTCCAAAAAAGCCTGTTTAAAATGATCCCATTTTTCCTCAACTTCAGTAGTAAGCATACCATGACTGTCATAATGACTAAGTAACCTATCATGGTAAGCTTTTGCTATAACTGGGTCTTTCAGAGCTTCAGTATTAAAAGCAAATTTTTTAACCCTAGCACAACACTTTTTAAGTTTAAGTTGCAAGACACTTTTAACAAGGTAATGGTCAGATCCAATTTCAGCTCCCCTATATGCCCTTGTATTTCTAACAGAACTAGCCCATTTGCTGTTAATTAATATATAATCAATCATATTCCTATGCAGCCCATCAGGTGAAACCCATGTGTACTTATGTATGTCGCGGTGTTTGTAATATGTGTTAGTTATTCTGAAACCATTGAGTTTACTTACCTGTAGGAGACGTTGCCCATTGCCATTGCAGCTACCAATACCAAAAGGGCCAATCACCCCTCCCCAAAGGTCAGAGTCAGTACCAACTTTGGCATTGAAGTCACCAAGAACAAGGGTAATATCTCCTTTCTTGACAGAATTCAAAATATCCTGAAGTTGTTTATAAAACCTATCCTTCTCATCCTCATCGTCATCCTCAGTGGGGGCATAACAGCAGATAACATTCAGGTCTTTAACGCTTGTCTGAAATTTTGCTGTAAGAAACCTTTCATTAATGCACTCATATCCTAGAAGAGCATCACTAGCGTGTCTGCTGAGAAGCAGACCCACGCCTTGGTGATGCTTATTGTCGTCCCTACCTGAAAAGAGAATTTAAGATTATTTTTAAGAATCTGACCTTTACCTGTCCATCTGGTCTCTTGCAAGCCGAGAATATCTAAATTATAATGGTGGAATTCTTGTGTGAGGACATCAAGAGAAAAAGCTCTGTGCAGAGTTCTCACATTCCAACTACCTATGGAGAGAAAATGGTTAGTAGGATGTTTAAAGAAACTATGTTTATTGAGAGAGGATTGCCGACAATATCAAACAGCCCCCTAATCGCAGACATGGGGCAAAGACCCGTTCCCCCACCACTAAAGGCTGAAGCCATCTACACTGGAAGACTTCCTCCAATGTAGAATTTGACGATGCCAATAGAAGCAAAGAGTTCAGGTGCCTGCGATGACTTCTGCTCAGGATTATCCACCAGCTGATAAACATATCCTGTGAATCTATTCACTTGGGGCTGTCAACCCAAAAACAAACAGAAAACACAGCGGAAGATTTTCCCTCCACAGAAGCCCACCAGTGCAGCAGAATCAGGATCCATAATCAAGCTCAGAGCCATATATCTATCCCGTCTAGTTGGTTTATATGGTCAGCACCAGGACCCTGTGTGGTTGACCACTCCTCAGCAGGGTAGAAAAAAAAAGAAAAGTAGCCATAGTTGTCCAGATCAGCAGGCCACACTAATCTGGCAGCCCTCCCCTTCCGTTCACTTCCACAAGAGAGTATCTCTTTTGAAAGGTACTAACGGTCTGCACCACGAGAAGGCGGGGTCGGACGTTAGGTGCTAGGCCTGGTCGGTTCTATGCATCATCACAGGGGATTGGTGCATAGCTCTCCTTCCAGTGACTACCTAGCTACTAAACTTAGAAAACGTTAAATTTTTATTTAAAAAAACGAACTATATGGAAACATTAAATGTAAATTATTCCTTAAACATTAAAGATGTATGAAAATGTTTTTCATTTTTAAACCCCACAAACGAGTTTTATTCGTGTGGGATGATCCTATTATATAAGGTGTATGTTAATGTTAATGTAGTGGAAAAAGCACAATACCAAATAACTTGGATTGTAAGAAATGAAATGCATAGTTTAAAGTTATACATATATATGGAAAATATATATTCAAGCTTATTTGCATTATAGAACAAAGAGTTGTTATTTTAATTATTACTTTGTGGCAACCATGCACTGTATGGGTACATAACGCAGAAAATAAACCTACTTCCTTACTTATTTAGAAACGAAACAATCACAACAATTTAACGGCGGAGATTTTTCTGTCCGTTACAATCGCAACTCCAACCACCATAAATAAGAGCAGAAAATCTCGTGCAAAGGCGATTGCTGCAATTTAAAATTATTCAGTCATATTTTTTGACATTTCGTAATGTCGGATATTTAATTTATCGCTAATAATAGTTTTTGTTTTAGCCATTTTCGTGGTCTTTAGATCAGCATCGCACAAGGGGTCATCGGGGACTGTCTTTCAAATCCTCAATAATCAACACAACTCTCCCCTTGGTAAGTCACTATTGGAAAGGGTTTAGCAGTGGATTGCAAAGAAATCTGATATCTTACTGGATTGCACGGGGTCATTCAGACGATAGGTTCGCCTTCATATACAGAACACAAATTTTAAAAAAATACATTGCAATATTATATGATATACTTGTGATATATAACAGTGATATCTTCTAGCTGTGGGCTAAAGTGCCTTGTTAGATATAGCCGTGATATCTTTGGTCTAAAGTGCCTTGATAGATATAGCCGTGATATCTGTGGGCTAAAGTGCCTTGTGAAATTTAGCAGTGATATCTGCTAGGTGTGAGCTAAAGTGCCTTGTGAGATATAGCAGTGGAATCTGTGGACAAAAGTGCCTTGTTAGATATAGCCATGATATCTGCTAGCTGTGGGCTAAAGTGCCTTATGAGATATAACAGTGATATCTGTGGACTAAAGTGCCTTGTTAGATATAGCAGTGATATCCGTGGGCTGAAGTGCCTTGTTAGATATAGCAGTGATATCCGTGGATTGAAGTGCCTTGTTAGATATAGCAGTGATATCTGTGGACTAAAGTGCCTTGTGAGATATAGCAGTGATATCTGTGGACTAAAGTGCCTTGTTAGATATAACAGTGATATCCGTGGGCTGAAGTGCCTTGTTAGATATAGCAGTGATATCCGTGGGCTGAAGTGCCTTGTTAGATATAGCAGTGATATCTGTGGACTAACGTGCCTTGTGAGATATAGCAGTGATATCTGTGGACTAAAGTGCCTTGTGAGATATAGCAGTGATATCTGTGGACTAAAGTGCCTTGTTAGATATAGCAATGATATCCGTGGGCTGAAGTGCCTTGTTAGATATAGCAGTGATATCCGTGGGTTGAAGTGCCTTGTTAGATATAGCAGTGATATCTGTGGACTAAAGTGCCTTGTGAGATATAGCAGTGATATCTGTGGACTAAAGTGCCTTGTTAGATATAGCAGTGATATCTGTGGACTAAAGTGCCTTGTGAGATATAGCAGTGATATCTGTGGACTAAAGTGCCTTGTACGATATAGCAGTGATATCTGTGGACTAAAGTGCCTTGTGAGATATAGCAGTGATATCTGTGGACTAAAGTGCCTTGTTAGATATAGCAGTGGTATCTGTGGACTAAAGTGCCTTGCGAGATATAGCAGTGATATCTGTGGACTAAAGTGCCTTGTGAGATATAGCAGTGATATCTGTGGACTAAAGTGCCTTGTTAGATATAGCAGTGATATCTGTGGACTAAAGTGCCTTGTTAGATATAGCAGTGATATCTGTGGACTAAAGTGCCTTGTACGATATAGCAGTGATATCTGTGGACTAAAGTGCCTTGTGAGATATAGCAGTGATATCTGTGGACTAAAGTGCCTTGTGAGATATAGCAGTGATATCTGTGGACTAAAGTGCCTTGTACGATATAGCAGTGATATCTGTGGACTAAAGTGCCTTGTGAGATATAGCAGTGATATCTGTGGACTAAAGTGCCTTGTTAGATATAGCAGTGGTATCTGTGGACTAAAGTGCCTTGCGAGATATAGCAGTGATATCTGTGGACTAAAGTGCCTTGTGAGATATAGCAGTGATATCTGTGGACTAAAGTGCCTTGTACGATATAGCAGTGATATCTGTGGACTAAAGTGCCTTGTACGATATAGCAGTGATATCTGTGGACTAAAGTGCCTTGCGAGATATAGCAGTGGTATCTGTTAGCTGAGAGTTGAAATATTTTGTGCATTTATTGGTGGTATAAACCTCTGTGCCAAATAAGGCAGTAGCTTGCAGGAATGAGTTGCATTCCGTTGATTGGTGGGCCCGATCTCAAAGCTTTATTCTGTTTCATCTTCTTCCTTGAACTGTCTACATGAAAACTAAATTCATTATATGAAACGTTTCCTCACGGTCCATTTGCTGATATGTGTTCGTTCCTAATATATGCATTGGAATTGCACAAATGTGGGACATAACCCATTTTGTAATTTCCTAAGCCAGCACTTGAGATAAAAGTAGCAGCTTTTAGTTCAAGGTCGAAATTTGTACTTGACCACTCTTATCGTTTGTTTAAGAATCGGTTTCTAGGAAAGAAATATTACGTCTCTGTTGAACCAGAATCGTTTTCCACTTGCCTCTTTCAATCGTCTTTCGCAATGAGGAGCAAAAGATACTTCTTTTTTTGAAGCGAACCGATCTTCCAGTTCCAGTGGCCCCAACATTAAGATAATGAAACTGATTGGCGAAACAGAGGATACTGTGGTGAAATAAAATCTTTTTCAATTTCCAGTTAGGCAATTACAAGGGATGCACAGTCAGTGTTGTCTCTAATAATCTAAATTAAGATGGACGTTTTCAGTTTTTAAATGGGGTGTTGACTTTTTAGATGCTGAAACGAGGAACTAAAAGTGGGCAACTGCACATCATCGCGACGGAAAAGTGTCTGTGGAGGAGGAGGAGTCGTAAGAAAATCGATGACAGGGCTGATGTTCTGCCAATGGCGATAAGGCGGGCAAGTCCGTTCCTGTGTACGCTCTTCATGTGGATGTTCGATTCCCAATACTGCCATTCAGCGGAAATGGAATGCGAGGATAGATCGTGGTTCCACGTCCCACGAGAGAGCCATCCATTGTCAGAGTACTATAACATAAGCAAGGTCGGTAGGTAAAATGGCAACCCTGAAGAAGTTTACTTTCAACGACCCCTAGTGTTTTAAAAGATTTATAACTTTAACATCGAAATATTCAAATTCTGATTCTATTTGTCTTTAAGTTCGTTAATAAAAAAATAGCGAAACATTTTTATTTTCCTATGTTTCTTCGAGCACTTGGAGTTCCGGGCAATTTCCCTGTCATCCGATTCCCCGATCTGGCACGACATGGATGTGTGTTATTGGGGCGGGGGTGGCTCAAACGGTAGTGCGCAGGCTCGTAATCTGTAGTTCCCAGGTTCGAGTCCCAGCTGGGTCAGCGTTGAGATTTATCTCCGCAAAATTCCCCGCCCTGCCCACGGTCAGTAGGGGACACCGATGGGCTTGGAAAGGCCGCCGTCCGTCGGATGGGACGTTAAGCCGTGGCTCTGTGTGTGGGAGAGCAATACCCTGTGCACGTTAAAGAACACGCTGGATGGCCTTGACGGGAGGCTACCATCTGTCTCCCAACAGCTGTTCCAGTGGGTCCCCTCACCCAACCTTCTCTGAGTCTTCGGGCTCCATGTGACCTGGCCATTTAGCCCATGGTGTGCAAAAAAGTGCCGCTCAGAGGTAAAACAACCCAACGTTAAAGAACACGCTGGATGGCCTTGACGGGGGGCTACCATCTGTCTCCCAACAGCTGTTCCAATGGATCCCCTCCCCCAACCTTCTCTGAGCCTTCGGGGTCCTTGTGACCTGGCCATTTAGCCCATGGTGCGCAAAAAAGTGCCGCTTAGAGGTAAAACAACCCAACGTTAAAGAACACGCTGGATGGGCTTGACGGGGGGCTACCATCTGTCTCCCAACAGCTGTTCCAGTGGGTCCCCTCCCCCAACCTTCTCTGAGCATTCGGGGTCCATGTGACCAGGCCATTAAGCCCATGGTGTGCAAAAAAGTGCCGCTCAGAGGTAAAACAACCCAACGTTAAAGAACACGCTGGATGGCCTTGACGGGAGGCTACCATCTGTCTCCCAACAGCTGTTCCAGTGGGTCCCCTCCCCCAACCTTCTCTGGGCCTTCGGGGTCCATGTGACCTGGCCATTTAGCCCATGGTGTGCAAAAAAGTGCCGCTCAGAGGTAAAACAACCCAACCCCGATCTGACTCTGCACGTAACGGATTCCACTATCTTTGTGCGAGGTTAGCATCTGCCCTGGAACGCTGAAAAACTCTTCAGTGAATTTTCTTCCCAAATGATGCTCTGATGATTAGAATTCCTGTGATCGCCATTTATCGCACCGTGGAAAAGAAAATCAATAACTCAATTTTGTTTCTGTGTAGTTGGATTTAAAGAAAAAAAAAACCTTCTTTAATTTCGTTAAGGGATAAAATTATAAGCTGAGGATTAAGGAAAAACTAATAAATAATTACTGTATGCTTACAATCTATTTCAATAACAATATATTTTGATTCTTCCAACATGGTGGGCATCAAAATTACTCACTTTTCACTCGCAAAAGAAAGTATCGAAATTATTTTCAAAGAGGAAAATATATTTTAATTTTAGAATTGTGCATAAAATAGAAGAAAGCAAGAAGCCAAAACTGCTTTATGTAAAAGATTATTTCAGCAGTAAGCTCCCCCCCCCACACACACACACACAACCAATACCGGCTCTTTTTCCTGTGTCTTCCTGTTGGCACCATCGACTCTACCGTCGTCATGGTAATGAGATTAAACACGTCGCACTGAATTGCTTAGTCTATTGTCTTGTAAGAAGCAAGTGCTCCTACAGAGGTTTGGGTTGTTTTGCCTCTGAGCGGCACTTTTTTGCACACCATGGGACCCGAAGGTCACATGGACCCGAAGGCTCAGAGAAGGTTGGGGGAGGGGACCGACTGAAACAGCTGTTGGGAGACAGATGGTAGCCTCCCGTCAAGGCCATCCAGCGTGTTCTTTAACGTGCACAGGGTATGGCTCTCCAGCACACAGAACTACGGCTTAACGTCCCATCCGACGGACGGTGGCTTTTCCAAGCCCATCGGTGTCCCCTACTGACCGTGGGCAGGGCGGGGAATTTTGCGGAGATAAAACTGAACTCTGACCCAGCTGGGACTCGAACCTGGGAACTGCAGATTACGAGCCTGGCGCGCTACCGACTGAGCCACCCCCGCCCCCTCCTAGAGAGGGTGGAACACTTTCTCTTGCAATGTTTCAAATGTAGACATTTTCTCTGCCCTATGAAAAGAGTCCAGGTGATGTGGATCCCAAAGACTCAGAGACTGAGAAAGCAGAACCACTGGAGAACTGCCATGGACTCAGAGAAGAGCAAAGGCCATCCAGGGTGTTTTAAACGTACTCGAGCCACAGCTTAATGTTTCTTCCAAAAGACTGAATCCTTTCCGAGCGAATCGAAATCTCTTTCGCAACAATTGCATATCAGGAGCTCAGTTGCATTTTTTTTTTTTGTTTTGTTTTCAGAGCTATGCTCGATTAGAGGTTACGAACTCTGTGCGACATCTATACGACTTATCTCGCTTCCAAGAGTTAGGGGTTGGGGAAAGGAAAAGGTAAACGAAGGAGCAATGAAAGTGAGATTTTGCCCTGCCATGAAAAATGCGAAAGGAAGCATTTTCATCTGCTTGGGAATGTTGCAGAGTCGCCCTCAAATGTAAGACAACATCTGCTTTGGCCAGATGATGTCAAGGATGGGGACGAAACGAAACAGGGAAAAGAACTATCTCATTCTTCAACTCTGGCAACAAAGAAAGGGAAATTACAAAACAAGAAAAGAACTTTGTTGTGAGTGAATTCTACTGAACGATGGAAACAGATGTCCGAAGCAAAACTTTCCCAGAGACAAAAGCGAAACTTTCCCTTCTTAAGATCTACAAAAGATAAAAAAAAATTCTGGGGCGTACAAAGAAATCTATTTTTAGTAACCACCGAAGAACCACCTGAGCTCATCGAGTAAACGTTGGGCAGTTCCGTAAGTACTGTCTCCCCCCCCCCCCTATTTTACCTGAAGGTCGGTTATTGACCTGAGCGCGGTCCACATCTTCCTCCCCCTCCTTCCCTCCCTCCCTCCACCTGGGCATCCCAGGAGCAAACCAATTCTGGTTGCTATTTTAATCATCCACCCCTAAGGGTTGTTTCTATTCCCCTCCTCAAATGCCAGGACTCTCTTTCGAGTGTCCCTGCACCGTCGACAACTCCCACTGACAATAAACAGGTTCACTTGCTACCACCATCACCATCACCATAGGACTCACTCTCTCTCCCTCCCTCCTAGCAGACAGGTGATGCTAGTGAAGAGCCTCCTGATAATAGGGAAGTTGCAATGAGAGCAGATTTACTCACCTTCTGAGGAAAAAGACTACCGAGTGAGTCTAAGCTACTCGTTAAACCAGTTCTTTGCTATAGACCTTTTATGCTAATTTCGTCTTTATTATTCCTTGGATCCTTCTTGGGATCCCTCTCTTTCTCTCTTTACGGTGACTGCGATGGTGAAAGAGGATGATGAGCTGCATCTCGAAAAGCTCCGATACAAGAGGTATTATTCTCGAATCTCGTGGCCCCACAGAAAGCGCTTTCAGCATTCATCTCCTCGAAACTTTTTGAAATCTTTAAACAAAGCATCTACTAGCAACGGACGTGACTTCGCAGAAAACCAGAGCGCGTACACTGTAATTAAACAATGCCGGTTTCATGTGAAGCAACCTCTGTTATCGATAACGTTTTTAAGGTGAAAAAAGTTTCGGAGTGTTAAACCGCTCTCTGTATGGCCGTAGCCTAAGTTTCTCCCAATTCCATGCAAGACGAACACCTTGAAGATGAAATGCAAGGGATAGGATTAGTCTAATGGAATGACAACAGAGATATCATTACGTAATAGGGAGAGGTAAACTACTCACGAGGTGGATATTTGACTTTTAAAACTGGGTCTCTTTCGAGCGAAAAAAAAATACAACACCTGTTGGGTTAATATGAAACCAGTTCGCTTTATTAATAAAACGAATTCGCGTTTGATGATGTTTTCGATCGACAGGAGTGCGCGAGCGAAGATCGTGTCACGTGCATTGGTGCTCAAAATTGAGGGATACTAGTAGCATGTAGCAAAATTATGATTTTTCGAAGTACCAGGATAAAAGATCACATAACCTTCTCCATCTGTGGGTGTCCAATAAATGGCACGAGTCGCAAAGGAGAAGACAAAAATCACCAACAGGTGAGCCCCAAGGGGCAGAAAAACAATGATAAATATGGTAGATCACTGCACTAGACCAAAAAGATTTCCTGATCAAAAAGCAATGGTCTAGCTCTCTTGAATCTTCTCATAGGATCATGATCATACTTTAAAATGTTAGTAATGAAATCGTGAGGGTTCGTGTCCACAGCTTCTAAGAATTTCTTAGAGATCTGCTTTATATGGGTGTAAACATGTTGGACGCCCAAATCCCCATATATCTGTCTGTTGGTAACAAACCGTGAGGCATTTATAGCCTATCTCAAGATTTTATTTTGATCCGTGGCCGAATGGTTAGCACGCTTGGCTACTGATCTAAGGGACCTGGGTTCGAGCCCCGGATTAGGCATGGATGTGTGTGTGTCGTTTTTCTGCTGAGGTCCTGCCATCCTCTCAGATCTCCTACTATGGCATATAAACTGACAGGCTCCTGTCAGACCTCTGTGGCAAACAGCTGCTTGAGGGGGTATTTATTTTTTTATTATATCTGGAGTTAGGGATACTGTCGCACCTCCAAAAATATATAACAAAATGGTACGAAATGTGGTGTACATGTAAATCTTTCAATGTGCAAAAAGGAAATGTGTACACAATTAACCAATGAAATCATGAGCATTCAAATTAGTATTGCTATAAAAAAAAAAGAAAGCTGCAGTTGTTCCTCATTTCCGTTTTACACTGCCTGGAATTAACTTGGGTAGCAATTTAATTTCATCGTGAAGGACGTTGCATCGATGGTTGTGTTTTGGGGAGAGCGGTAGGAAGATCGAGATATCCAGGACTTTAAATGTACCGCGAAATTGCCTCTCAAGGCTTTCGGGACAATTTCAAAAAACAAGAGAGGTTTTCATAGAAGGACGAGGTCGCCCAGGGCCACAACTGCTTACGAACCCGTAACTGTCTTCAAAAGTAAAATGACATAGGAAAGGGAGAGCCAGACAACTGACAGCTTGCCGACTCGTGTACACGGTAAAATGACATAGGAAAGGGAGAGCCAGACAACTGACAGCTTGCCGACTCGTGTACACGGTAAAATGACATAGGAAAGGGAGAGCCAGACAACTGACAGCTTGCCGACTCGTGTACACGGTAAAATGACATAGGAAAGGGAGAGCCAGACAACTGACAGCTTGCCGACTCGTGTACACGGTAAAATAACATAGGAAAGGGAGAGTCAGACAACTGACAGCTTGCCGACTCGTGTACACGGTAAAATGACATAGGAAAGGGAGAGCCAGACAACTGACAGCTTGCCAACTCGTGTACACGGTAAAATGACATAGGAAAGGGAGAGCCAGACAACTGACAGCTTGCCAACTCGTGTACACGGTAAAATGACATAGGAAAGGGAGAGCCAGACAACTGACAGCTTGCCAACTCGTGTACACGGTAAAATGAGATAGGAAAATTAGAGCCAGACAACTGACAGCTTGCCAACTCGTGTACACGGTAAAATGACATAGGAAAGGGAGAGCCAGAAAACTGACAGCTTGCCAACTCGTGTACACAGTGAAATGACACAGGAAAGGGAGAGCCAGACAACTGACAGCTTGCCAACTCGTGTACACAGTAAAATGACACAGGAAAGGGAGAGCCAGACAACTGATAGCTTGCCAACTCGTGTACACGGTAAAATGACATAGGAAAGGGAGAGCCAGACAACTGAGAGCTTGCCAACTCGTGTACACGGTAAAATGACATAGGAAAGGGAGAGCCAGACAACTGCCAGCTTGCCAACTCGTGTACACGGTAAAATGACATAGGAAAGGGAGAGCCAGACAACTAACAGCTTGCCAACTCCTGTACACGGTAAAATGACATAGGGAAGGGAGAGCCAGACAACTGACAGCTTGCCAACTCGTGTACACGGTAAAATGACATAGGAAAGGGAGAGCCAGACAACTGACAGCTTGCCAAATCGTGTACACGGTAAAATGACATAGGAAAGGGAGAGCCAGACAACTGACAGCTTGCCAACTCGTGTACACGGTAAAATGACATAGGAAAGGGAGAGCCAGACAACTGACAGCTTGCCAACTCGTGTACACGGTAAAATGACATAGGAAAGGGAGAGCCAGACAACTGACAGCTTGCCAACTCCTGTACACGGTAAAATGACACAGGAAAGGGAGAGCCAGACAACTGACAGCTTGCCAACTCGTGTACACGGTAAAATGACATAGGAAAGGGAGAGCCAGAAAACTGAGAGCTTGCCAACTCGTGTACACGGTAAAATGACATAGGAAAGGGAGAGCCAGACAACTGCCAGCTTGCCAACTCGTGTACACGGTAAAATGACATAGGAAAGGGAGAGCCAGACAACTGACAGCTTGCCAACTCCTGTACACGGTAAAATGACATAGGAAAGGGAGAGCCAGACAACTGACAGCTTGCCAACTCGTGTACACGGTAAAATGACATAGGAAAGGGAGAGCCAGACAACTGACAGCTTGCCAACTCGTGTACACGGTAAAATGACATAGGAAAGGGAGAGCCAGACAACTGACAGCTTGCCAACTCGTGTACACGGTAAAATGACATAGGAAAGGGAGAGCCAGACAACTGACAGCTTGCCAACTCCTGTACACGGTAAAATGACATAGGAAAGGGAGAGCCAGACAACTGAGAGCTTGCCAACTCGTGTACACGGTAAAATGACATAGGAAAGGGAGAGCCAGACAACTGACAGCTTGCCAACTCGTGTACACGGTAAAATGATATAGGAAAGGGAGAGCCAGACAACTGACAGCTTGCCAACTCGTGTACACGGTAAAATGAGATAGGAAAATTAGAGCCAGACAACTGACAGCTTGCCAACTCGTGTACACGGTAAAATGACACAGGAAAGGGAGAGCCAGACAACTGATAGCTTGCCAACTCGTGTACACGGTAAAATGACATAGGAAAGGGAGAGCCAGACAACTGAGAGCTTGCCAACTCGTGTACACGGTAAAATGACATAGGAAAGGGAGAGCCAGACAACTGCCAGCTTGCCAACTCGTGTACACGGTAAAATGACATAGGAAAGGGAGAGCCAGACAACTGACAGCTTGCCAACTCCTGTACACGGTAAAATGACATAGGAAGGGAGAGCCAGACAACTGACAGCTTGCCAACTCCTGTACACGGTAAAATGACATAGGGAAGGGAGAGCCAGACAACTGACAGCTTGCCAACTCGTGTACACGGTAAAATGACATAGGAAAGGGAGAGCCAGACAACTGACAGCTTGCCAACTCGTGTACACGGTAAAATGACATAGGAAAGGGAGAGCCAGACAACTGACAGCTTGCCAACTCGTGTACACGGTAAAATGACATAGGAAAGGGAGAGCCAGACAACTGACAGCTTGCCAACTCCTGTACACGGTAAAATGATATAGGAAAGGGAGAGCCAGACAACTGACAGCTTGCCAACTCGTGTACACGGTAAAATGACATAGGAAAGGGAGAGCCAGAAAACTGAGAGCTTGCCAACTCGTGTACACGGTAAAATGACATAGGAAAGGGAGAGCCAGACAACTGCCAGCTTGCCAACTCGTGTACACGGTAAAATGACATAGGAAAGGGAGAGCCAGACAACTGACAGCTTGCCAACTCCTGTACACGGTAAAATGACATAGGAAAGGGAGAGCCAGACAACTGAGAGCTTGCCAACTCGTGTACACGGTAAAATGACATAGGAAAGGGAGAGCCAGACAACTGACAGCTTGCCAACTCCTGTACACGGTAAAATGACATAGGAAAGGGAGAGCCAGACAACTGACAGCTTGCCAACTCCTGTACACGGTAAAATGACATAGGGAAGGGAGAGCCAGACAACTGACAGCTTGCCGACTCGTGTACACGGTAAAATGACATAGGAAAGGGAGAGCCAGACAACTGACAGCTTGCCAACTCGTGTACACGGTAAATGACATAGGAAAGGGAAAGCCAGACAACTGACAGCTTGCCAACTCGTGTACACGGTAAAATGAGATAGGAAAATTAGAGCCAGACAACTGACAGCTTGCCAACTCGTGTACACGGTAAAATGACATAGGAAAGGGAGAGCCAGAAAACTGACAGCTTGCCAACTCGTTTACACAGTGAAATGACACAGGAAAGGGAGAGCCAGACAACTGACAGCTTGCCAACTCGTGTACACAGTAAAATGACACAGGAAAGGGAGAGCCAGACAACTGATAGCTTGCCAACTCGTGTACACGGTAAAATGACATAGGAAAGGGAGAGCCAGACAACTGAGAGCTTGCCAACTCGTGTACACGGTAAAATGACATAGGAAAGGGAGAGCCAGACAACTGCCAGCTTGCCAACTCGTGTACACGGTAAAATGACATAGGAAAGGGAGAGCCAGACAACTGACAGCTTGCCAACTCCTGTACACGGTAAAATGACATAGGAAAGGGAGAGCCAGACAACTGAGAGCTTGCCAACTCGTGTACACGGTAAAATGACATAGGAAAGAGAGAGCCCAGTCAACTGCCAGCTTGCCAACTCGTGTACACGGTAAAATGACATAGGAAAGGGAGAGCCAGACAACTGACAGCTTGCCAACTCGTGTACACGGTAAAATGACATAGGAAAGGGAGAGACAGACAACTGACAGCTTGCCAACTCCTGTACACGGTAAAATGACATAGGAAATGGAGAGCCAGACAACTGCCAGCTTGCCAACTCGTGTACACGGTAAAATGACATAGGAAAGGGAGAGCCAGACAACTGACAGCTTGCCAACTCCTGTACACTGTAAAATGACATAGGAAAGGGAGAGACAGACAACTGACAGCTTGCCAACTCCTGTACACGGTAAAATGACATAGGAAAGGGAGAGCCAGACAACTGACAGCTTGCCAACTCCTGTACACGGTAAAATGACATAGGAAAGGGAGAGCCAGACAACTGACAGCTTGCCAACTCGTGTACACAGTAAAATGACATAGGAAAGGGAGAGCCAGACAACTGACAGCTTGCCAACTCGTGTACACAGTAAAATGACATAGGAAAGGGAGAGCCAGACAACTGACAGCTTGCCAACTCGTGTACACAGTAAAATGACATAGGAAAGGGAGAGCCAGACAACTGACAGCTTGCCAACTCGTGTACACAGTAAAATGACATAGGAAAGGGAGAGCCAGACAACTGACAGCTTGCCAACTCGTGTACACGGTAAAATGACATAGGAAAGGGAGAGCCAGACAACTGACAGCTTGCCAACTCGTGTACACGGTAAAATGACATAGGAAAGGGAGAGCCAGACAACTGACAGCTTGCCAACTCGTGTACACAGTAAAATGACATAGGAAAGGGAGAGCCAGACAACTGACAGCTTGCCAACTCGTGTACACAGTAAAATGACACAGGAAAGGGAGAGCCAGACAACTGACAGCTTGCCAACTCGTGTACACAGTAAAATGACACAGGAAAGGGAGAGCCAGACAACTGACAGCTTGCCAACTCGTGTACACAGTAAAATGACACAGGTAAGGGAGAGCCAGACAACTGACAGCTTGCCAACTCGTGTACACAGTAAAATGACACAGGAAAGGGAGAGCCAGACAACTGACAGCTTGCCAACTCGTGTACACAGTAAAATGACACAGGAAAGGGAGAGCCAGACAACTGACAGCTTGCCAACTCGTGTACACAGTAAAATGACACAGGAAAGGGAGAGCCAGACAACTGACAGCTTGCCAACTCGTGTACACAGTAAAATGACATAGGAAAGGGAGAGCCAGACAACTGACAGCTTGCCAACTCGTGTACACAGTAAAATGACATAGGAAAGGGAGAGCCAGACAACTGACAGCTTGCCAACTCGTGTACACAGTAAAATGACACAGGAAAGGGAGAGCCAGACAACTGACAGCTTGCCAACTCGTGTACACAGTAAAATGACATAGGAAAGGGAGAGCCAGACAACTGACAGCTTGCCAACTCGTGTACACAGTAAAATGACATAGGAAAGGGAGAGCCAGACAACTGACAGCTTGCCAACTCGTGTACACAGTAAAATGACATAGGAAAGGGAGAGCCAGACAACTGACAGCTTGCCAACTCGTGTACACAGTAAAATGACATAGGAAAGGGAGAGCCAGACAACTGACAGCTTGCCAACTCGTGTACACAGTAAAATGACACAGGAAAGGGAGAGCCAGACAACTGACAGCTTGCCAACTCGTGTACACAGTAAAATGACATAGGAAAGGGAGAGCCAGACAACTGACAGCTTGCCAACTCGTGTACACAGTAAAATGACATAGGAAAGGGAGAGACATACAACTTCAGATCTTTCATAGAATCATTGTATCTGATCAGTGACAGGAAGATGAGAATGTTTCGATGCGCCTTTTCAGGGTGCCCTCGACCCTGATTTCATCTTTATTGACCATAATGTCCGTCCCCAAAGGCAGTGGGTCAGCTCAACTTATTAACAGCCGGTTCTCTTCAACTGTAATTTTTATTTCATTATTATTTCCAACATACGAAACGCATTTAGGGAATTACATTTTAACAAAGTAGTAAAAAAAAACCAACCAGTTTCTTTATATATGTGTATTTCTTTCATTAACAATAATTTTAATTTATATCGTTGATATTTTATATTTTAAATAGTTTTCCGCTATTTTAAAAACCGGTTCTGTGATTAAAATTTGTTTTAATTATATTCATTTAAACTTTAAATAAAAAATGAAATAAAGGACCCAAGTCATTATCCCGGATGATAATCTCAGAAGCAGAGTGTTTTGTTGCTGAGTTTCAGAAAACCTCAGAAATATTCTGTGCTGCGAATTTTACCGACAGACCACTTCAGAACTTCGTTACTAATGATTGCTTGGCTAAAAAATCCTCCTATTTCAAATTGGCGATGAACATCTAAAGCACTGCAGTGGATCCCAACAGGTGGACTGTCGGTCTCTAGGATTTGGGTTGTTTTACCTCTGAGCGGCACTTTTTTGCACACCATGGGCTAAATGGCCAGGTCACATGGACCCGAAGGCTCAGAGAAGGTTGGGGGAGGGGACCCACTGGAACAGCTGTTGGGAGACAGATGGTAGTCTCCCGTCAAGGCCATCCAGCGTGTTCTTTAACGTGCACAGGGTATGTCTCTCCCACACACGGTGCCACGGCTTAACGTCTCATCAGATGGACGGCGGCCTTTCCAAGCCCATCGATGTCCCCTACTGACCGTGGGCAGGGCGGGGAATATTTGCGGAGATAAATCTCGACGCTGACCCAGCTGGGACAAGAACCTGGGAACTACAGGTTACGAGCCTGGCACGCTACCGACTGAGCCACCCCCGCCCCTATGGGTGAAGTGGAGGATTGTTTTGCTAAACAGATAAAGGGGGAGCTGCTGCCATTTAATTTTATTCAAGACAAATTATTTAGATTTCAATGAAGGAAGGGGAGAGGGGGTTGGAAAAAATCCTTGGTAAAAAGGGGTCGTCAACAAATAATATTTGGTCAAAGGGTTGGGTGAGGAAGGTTGAAAACCACTGATTCAAAGAGTTGTTATTTGTGGCGGCCTCACTGTTTTCAATTTTTTAATAAGTAAATCGGTAGTTAGATAAAGAACATTGTCAGTTAAGACAGACATTAGGGAGGAGAGACATTTAAAATATCCTCTCCTTCTTAAACCAAGCAACCGACCCAAAAAATATTCTCTCATTCCTTCCGAGCCAAACAAACAACTCGCAAAATATCTTTTGCCCAGTCAAAGTAAACAATTCATAAATTTGTTCTCTCTTTGTTACCTTTCCGTCACAGAGTGAATTCTTTTAGAAATTCTTAACAAATGAAAGAAGCGGCTCCAAAAACCGTTAGAACCAATTCTTAGAAGAGTGGGCTGCACCTGGAGTTCAGCCTTGTGCCTCGAGGGGCAAGTGGAAGCGAAACACCCACGAGAAGGTGGCGGGAAGTTCATGAACAGGAAGAGGAAAAGCAACGCCTCACGAGCAACAACAGAGATGAGGTAACATCCGGAAAGTTTTCCTTATCGTTTGGTGGGGATATCAAAAGAAACAATTCTTTCGCTCCTTGATTTTTTTTTTTCAGGAACAATTGGTTCAAGGCTGTCGAAGTTTTTTTGCTGTCGATCCGATGACGTTTGGTATCAATACGTCTTGTCGAAGGATCGAATTACATCCAAGGCTAACCTAAGAGATGGTCAGGGGATTGCATGGGTTGGGTTGTTTGACCTCTGAGAGGCACTTTTATTTGCACACAATTAGCTAAGTGGTCAGGTCACGAGGACTCTGAGGGCTCAGAGAAGGTTGGGGGAAGGGGACCCACTGGACAGCTGTTAGGAGACAGAGAGTACCTCCCGTCAAGGCTATCCAGCGTGTTCTTTAACGAGCACAGGATATGGCTCTTCCGCACGCGGAGCCACTTAACGTCCCCTCCGACGGACGGTGACCTTTCCAAGTCCATCGGGATCCTCTACTGACCGAGGGCAATGCAGAGATAAATCTCGACGTTGGCCAGGTGGGACTCGAACCTAGGAACTTCAGATTACTAGTGTTGTTTAATTCCAAATTTGATCATTCGACTGCAGTTTTTATTTCAAAACGTCGTTTCTTTTTTTAAGAAAATAAAATATTAATAATGATTCTTTTTTGGGGGTCATCATGATGTGCCAACTTCAGATGCTGTGCAAATAATTAAAGACCTGCGCGGATAGCAAAAGTCCTATCCCCATCCGCAATGTCTCATCTGCAACCGCATCATCTTATCCGCATCTGCAATGTCTCATCTGCAACCGCATCATCTTATCCGCATCTGCAATGTCTCATCTGCAACCGCATCATCTTATCCGCATCTGCAATGTCTCATCTGCAACCGCATCATCTTATCCGCACCCGCAAAACTTTATCAGAATCTGCGTACTTAATAACAGTCGAAATTTTGCAATTGCTTGAAGTCCGATATATGTTTGCAAGGGAAAGGAATCAGTGAAATGGCTTATCAATCAATCAATCAATCAATCAATCAATCAGTTTTATTTCATCATCATATACAATTTACAACAGAAAAATATGAGTGAACCCAAAAAACAGATGGTTTGTCTGGGCCACTAAAGGAAATTAATACAAAAATCAATAACGGCTTACCCACTAAATGACTTATTAATAACTGAAAAAATATACTGTGAAAAATAAAAAGTATTTTGTTCTCAAAAGTATGCTTTTCCAAATATAGACAAATATTTACTTATTTCTAATTTTGAAAATTCTTCGGAATTGTTTTACGTTTTTAGATGCAGTTATCAACGATTATGGAAGATTAAAATCCTCTCTAAAGCTTCGTGATCTCCCCGACCGAAAATCTCATTCCACTGATATTTAATTCCCTTTTTCGACGTCACACCCCAGTCAGTTTTTGAATTTATATTCTGCTTTGCGAGAAAAAAGTTCGCTTCTTTCCCATAAGTTTTTCCAACTCGTGGCTTTATCCCAAAGGACTATTTCTTTTCCGTTTTTTAGAGTGAATGTCATCATTGTATTTTCAAATCAGATTTCTTTCAACCTAAGACATTTTTTTCACTCATGTCAGTCATCAATAATGCAGTAATGTTTATTCTGCATATCAAGTACGAGCCTTAACCCGCCGTCCGCTGATTAACATTAATTTTTTTCATCCGCGGTTTCATCCTCTATCCGCGTTAGGATTAATCTTTTATCCGCCGAGAGCTTTTAAATGCGGATATCCGCATAGGGCTCCACTAATAATTTTTCTTCTCCTTCAATTCTTTGACTCCTCTTTTTCCCCAACAGATACCGATTCGTCTCGAAAGGAATCAATCCGTCCGATGCCATTTCGAGCAATGAACGCTTCGTTTGCTTCACCCGAAATCCCACAAAGTTCGAATCCTAACAATGCGAACGTCGAAATTTCGTTTGCATGTCAAGTGACTTGTAAAAGATACATCTTTCTTGGTTTTCAATTATAAGCCGTGGCCCTGTGTGCAAGGGTTGGGTTGTTTTACCTCTGAGCGGCACTTTTTTGCACACCATGGGCTAAATGGCCAGGTCACATGGACCCCAAAGGCTCAGAGAAGGTTGGGGCAGGGGACCCACTGGAACAGCTGTTGGGAGACAGATGGTAGCCTCCCGTCAAGGCCATCCAGCGTGTTCTTTAACGTTGGGTTGTTTTACCTCTGAGCGGCACTTTTTTGCACACCATGGGCTAAATGGCCAGGTCACATGGACCCCGAAGGCTCAGAGAAGGTTGGGGGAGGGGACCCATTGGAACAGCTGTTGGGAGACAGATGGTAGCCTCCCGTCAAGGCCATCCAGCGTGTTCTTTAACGTGCACAGGGTATGGCTCTCCCTCACACGGAGCCACGGCTTAACGTCCCATCCGACGGACGGCGGCCTTTCCAAGCCCCGTGTGCAAGAGAACCTCATCATTCTGGAGGCCTTGACGATAGAGAAGTATCCATCTTCTTTGACAGATGCGCAGTAGATCTCCTGCGCATCTCGTCATTGAAAATGCTGATGAAGGATCCAATCATCTGATTCTCTTCAAAGGTTGATGCTCAAAGCTACTTGTTAGTCAAAGGCAAATAGCAGATTCATAAATAAAGGTCTCCTGCTTCGTAAGCCCCCCCCCCCCAAAAAAAAATATATATATATATATTATGAAGATCCTAAAACACGTAAGAAATGCATTTTCTTAACTTTTCAACAGTCGCTTGGCGTACGTAGATACTCCCAGGTGATGGTGAATTCGGCTGTCGCATACAGAATCTGCTGCACTTCTATCAACATAATAGGGGAGATCGTACATTTCCAGTTCTCTTATATTGCCTATGATACCTATAATGATTCATAAACGGATTGCATAAACGGTTCCAGTTGGAGATTTCGTTTCATCGTCTGTGGAGGAGGAGAATTCCTTCTTTCGAAACATCGTTCCGCTGATACGGCTGTAAGACAAAATGTAGTGTCCTAACACTGTTCTGCCGCTGTAGCCAGGTTGAAATTTCAATCGCGTCTACTTGTGAGTTAATATTCACATACAAAATAAAATTTATCATTTAATTAAAAAGCTATTTTGATACATTTTTTATTTCAGGAACTGTAAACGGAGAGCAATTTCATATCTTTTTGCTGCGCACATGTCATGACCACATGCTTATGAACACGTTCTCTAAATTTCTGAATGTTCAAAATCTCTAAACTGAGAGGTTCTCAAACTTTTTGGCACTGCAACCCCCTAAAATTGCGGGGGGGGGGGGGGGGGCTCAGTCGGTAGCGCGCCAGGCTCGTAATCTGTAGTTCCCAGGTTCGAGTCCCAGCTGGGTCAGCGTTGAGATTTATCTCCGCAAAATTCCCCGCCCTGCCCACGGTCAGTAGGGGACACCGATGGGCTTGGAAAGGCCGCCGTCCGTCGGATGGGACGTTAAGCCGTGGCCCCGTGTGCGGGAGAGCCATACCCTGTGCACGTTAAAGAACACACTGGGTGGCCTTGATGGGAGGCTACCATCTGTCTCCCAACAGCTATTCCAGTGGGTCCCCTCCCCCAACCTTCTCTGAGCCTTCTCGGTCCTTGTGACCTGGCCATTTAGCCCATGGTGTGCAAAAAAGTGCCGCTCAGAGGTAAAACAACCCAACCTACGTATTTAAAACAAAAATCACAAAATTACTAGCATATATAAAACTATCTGAGTCTGCGACCCCCCCCCCCCCTTTCCAAGCTGCTCGCGACCCGCAGTTTCAGAATCATTGTCCTAAATGAGATATCCCGAACAAAGGACATTTTCGATTATCCAGAGAGCTAGAAAAATTGTTTTTAACTTTTATTAAAAGTTTAACGAAATTTGCCATGAATCTTGCTATGAACAAGGCTCCACTGCACAGCTCAACAAACTAAATAAAGATACGATGAGATTTAGGCGCGAGACGAATTTCCGCAAGAGGTCTTACACAGTTCATCCTTTCCTTCGGGACTGCAGACGAGTTTCCAGGTAATTAACGCTTCATTGTCGCAGCAGAAGAAGTTTGTTTCGTTTGGAATGAAAGGGAAGAAGCATTCCTTTCCGCCAAGAGATGCTTCCAGAAGAAACAGATTCAGCATTCAATCTGTTTCTGTCGGCCAAGTTTTTCCCGCCAATGGGATCAGCTTCTGCGAGATGACTTCTTCTGATGGCTCGCTGCCAGACAACAACTCTTCCAACCAAACAGCGGGAAAACCTTCTCTGCAAAAGAAGAGCTGCTTTGACGTAAGGATCCTGCTTCATTCGTCTGCCAGCTGCATCGCTTCAAAGAGGCCGCTGGAAGATAGGCGAAGGAAAAAGCTTAAGGTGATTAACTTAAGGTTATTAAAGAATCGGGGAGTTAAGTTCTCCGATCTAAGTTGTTTATTTCTACAAATAAACAACAATAAACATTAACGTTATTACCGTTAGCAGTTATGTTCTTAATACTACGTAGCAGGCACGGGTCTAGAACAAAATTAAAGGAGGGCCAAGCAATGCAATCGAGTCGGAAAAAAAAAGTAAAAAAAAGGGGGTGGGGCAAGAGACTGAATTTCCATTGCAGTGTAACGTTTCCTCTTCGTTTTAGAGATTTTAAAAAAATTGTGCTGCCAGTATAATAATTTATAGTTTAAATTGCACAAAGTTATGATTATGCACAAGTTTCATAATTTTTGGCTCCCATTACCTTCATTAGCATTCTCAAGGGTTTCCCCCTAGACGATAGATAGTCTCTGGATAAGTTCCATCCTAGATATGATGTGGGGGGCGGGGGTGGCTCAGTCGGTAGCGCGCCAGGCTCGTAATCTGTAGTTCCCAGGTTCGAGTCCCAGCTGGGTCAGCGTTGAGATTTATCTTCGCAAAATTCCCCGCCCTGCCCACGGTCAGTAGGGGACACCGATGGGCTTGGAAAGGCCGCCGTCCGTCGGATGGGACGTTAAGCCGTGGCCCCGTGTGCTGGAGAGTCATACCCTGTGCACGTTAAAGAACACGCTGGATGGCCTTGACGGGAGGCTACCATCTGTCTCCCAACAGCTGTTCCAATGGGTCCCCTCCCCCAACCTTCTCTGAGCCTTCGGAGTCCTTGTGACCTGGCCATTTAGCCCATGGTGTGCAAAAAAGTGCCGCTCAGAGGTAAAACAACCCAACCCAAATCCTAGATATGACCCTGCTACGTAACATTAAAAGAGTCACAAACATCACCAAATACCATCAGCAAACTAGAAGAAGAAGATATCACCTTAGGCCAATGTAAGATGCTCATTTTCAAAGGAAACGAAGTTTTCACTTCGCGAATTTTGAACCCTTTAACAGTAATAATTCGCGCTAATGGGGGATTGGAAAATGTAAGTAGTAACGCAATGTTAGACCTGTATAACGAAAAAGGAATTTCTAATTCATTACTTAAATTAAAAAGTTACGGTTTCTCATCCCCTAAAGTTAAAGGGCAAAATCAGTGTATAGAAAATAATATTATTTGTTTTTTAGTTAAAAACGTTATTGAAAATTTTAAAATTAATAACTAACTTTATAAAAGAGCTACCGTCGAATTTGAACTACGAATATTCTAATTAGAACACATAAATATGAAGTGAAATGTTTACAGTTCTGCTGGTAAGTTTTCTGAGTGTCTGTTTTTGGCGAACACATTCATCACCTGAGTTTCAAATTTCTAGAATAAATATATCGTTTGCAACATTAGTTCTACATTTCCTATATTTATCTTCCTCTAACAATGTAACTTAAAGCCTTTTGGAGGATTTGAAAACTTGAATCGTAATATTTCGTTAGTCCTATTTCACACAAAAATTCGCCTTCCCCCCCCCCCCACATCCCCCCTTGGGGTGAGGAGACAAATTGTTGCTTCCGATATAAACCCAATGATCATCACTTTGCACCACTAAAATATCAAATTTTGAATCCAAATAGATGTTTAGAATATTCGTTTAAAGTTTCGAAATTTTCAAATTTATCCACCGCTAGAGGGCGCAATTATAGCTTTTGGAATATTACCATTAACTATATTATATTATTGGATATTCGAAAAGTGTGAATCGCAATATTTCAACTTTTTCTAGCCCAAAAACAAGGTTTGATTTGTCTCTAAAAACAAACAATTATCTTTAAAACAAAAAACGCAAAATTTTTTTCCCTCACTCATCCCAAACTTCCTGACCTTCACATTTCCTCACTAAAATTTCAGAATTCTAACATAATTTCGTCTCTTACAATATTCATTCAAAATTTAAATTTTTTTAAATTTTTTCCACCTTTATAGGGCGCAATTATAGCTATTGGGAGTTTCGAAGAAGGTCGAATCGTAACATTTTATCAATAGCTATCCAACCCAAAAAGAATTTGAAGTTAGCCATTAATTTATTACAATTTTATAATCGCATATTATCGCTTATTTTCCCACACACATTTTAAATAGTTTCAGAGGAACATCTATTTCTTCTATCTACCTTATTGCCTCCTACACAGTTTCCAAGATAATGCTAATAGCATTATCTTGGAAAATTATCCAATCAAAAGAATAGATACCTCATTCATACTGATGTAATAATACATGCCACTGAGAATAACAATATCATTACTATACTGTAGCAAATAAATTATTTCACAGATTTTACTTGTTAATTAATGATTGATTGTTCAAGTTAATATTACCTCTTGCTGAAATTAGCCTCCAATATGGGGATCCCTGCATCCATGATTGGTTGGTACGCGTTACGCCATTTTGGGTCCAAGAGGTTCATCTAGTTCCTCTTCAAACTTATGTGATGCATGCAGTCGTTCGTGAGCGATGGTGATACGTGCATCACAGAAATTGAGACAGCAAGACTGCGCACTTGACGTATTGACGGTTCTCGTATATCAATGGTTGATTGAGTATTGCAAATCTTGTCGAGACCAGGAATCAACCAATGATCTTTTATCTATAAGATCATTATTTGGTTGACAGATAATTGGCAGATCAATTAACACGTGACCTATGAGCATCGTTTCTCATTGTCTCGGCTTCTTTCATGCACGCCTCGCCACTTTTTCGTCTGCTTGGTGCAACGTGGTCTTTGTTATCCTTGCGCCATAAAACTCCAGCCAACCAATAGACACTTCTTCGTGACTTTGTTGTGTTGGGTTGTTTTACCTCTGAGCGGCACTTTTTTGCACCCCATGGGCTAAATGGCCAGGTCACAAGGACCCCGAAGGCTCAGAGAAGGTTGGGGAGGGGACCCACTGGAACAGCTGTTGGGAGATAGATGGTAGCCTCCCTTCAAGGCCACCCATCAGGAAAAATATCTGGAGCGTGTACAGCAACTGTACACGCTCCAGTTACCGTTCACAACAAACTGGAGCGTGTGCAGTTACTGCACACGCTCCAGTTTGCTGTGAACGGTAACTGCACACGCTCAATATTTCCGTGAGTGAGCCCACACGATCCAGGTCTTTGTGAGCTCACACGATTCAATCTGCTGTACACATTAAAATAGCGAATAGTTGGGTTGTTTTACCTCTGAGCGGCACTTTTTTGCACACCATGGGCTAAATGGCCAGGTCACAAGGACCCCGAAGGCTCAGAGAAGTTGGGGGAGGGGACCCACTGGAAGAGCTGTTGGGAGACAGATGGTAGCCTCCCATCAAGGCCATCCAGCGTGTTCTTTAACGTGCAGAGGGTATGGCTCTCCCGCACACGGAGCCACGGCTTAACGTCCCATCCGACGGACGGCGGCCTTTCCAAGCCCATCGGTGTCCCCTACTGACCGTGGGCAGGGCGGGGAATTTTGCGGAGATAAATCTCAACTCTGACCCAGCTGGGACTCGAACGTGGGAACTACAGATTACGAGCCTGGCGCGCTACCGACTGAGCCAACCCCCGCCCCCTTCGTGACTTA
This sequence comes from Ryuthela nishihirai, assembly GCA_038380435.1. Lineage (NCBI taxonomy): Eukaryota > Metazoa > Arthropoda > Arachnida > Araneae > Heptathelidae > Ryuthela > Ryuthela nishihirai. The sequence continues at coordinate 318,018 of JAWZYU010000147.1, read as the reverse complement.
CTAGGCAACAAAATCACTCCCCAAGGCGAAATATCGAAGAGTTGTGTATAATCCGAGAAGGAGCACTGCTAGCTCCATTTTCTAGAAATTTTGTTAACTGCAAACACTTTTTCGTAAAATTTCAGTTTCAACAAGAGCATCAACACTCTGCAGGAAAGCAAAAACGAAAAAGGCGAGAAAAAGAAGTACCAAAGGAGGAGGAGAGTTCCTTTCATCGGAACACCAACTGTTAATCCACAGGGAGAGGAGCTAGATGAGTGGTAACGAGTTGCTATGGCAACATATGAATCAAAGCAACCCTTCTTTACATCAGCTGCAACAAACCGAATTTGTTGGTGTGTGGGAGGAAAGTGAAGAAAAAAATGTGTTCACTATCTCGGGAATACGGAGATCAAATGATGGCGAAGAAAGAGGAGACGGATTAGAGGCGGGAGATGGAGGAGAATCTGAATAGGAAAGAAATGAAGGATCTTATTTCACTTCCAAAATATGGAATCTCTTCGGGTTAGGGATTGAAAATTTCGTCGCAATTGGAGACAAACACGTGGGATGAAAATGTTTTATGGAAATATGATGAAAGAGATGTGGGGCGAGGCGGGGGGTGGGGTGGGGAGTCATCGGGTGGGAATTGTTTAAGAAGTATTCTTCGAGGATTCCGCTGATGACATCCAGCGACTTCTGAACTTTTTACAGCGTATGCAAAACCTTCAAATGGCAATTTTAACAATAAAACATTGGAAGTTAATGAATAGTTCTAATATTAACGAATGATTTCAATTAATTCATAAATGGCTATAATTAAGAAGAGCGAGTGTTTGCGTAAAATGACAACTTTTACTTCATGTGCCGGGAAAATTTGTAGTACCACTTTTACTTTTTATAACGCATTTAAGTTTCTTCTTTACAGAACAATTTTTTAAAAAAATGTAATATTCTAATTTTTTTAAATTGTTTTGCAGCAAAGGAAAGTTTACTTCGTTTACTAACATGCTATGTACATATTTCGAATTAGAATAGCATAATAACTGGAACAGATACTGACTTGGATTGAAAAAGTGTTTTCATCAAACAGATAAAGTTACGTATAATAATGTAGTTCACTAGTGGAACAGGTAAAGCGTAATAAGAATAACTTTAGATAGGCTCCTTCGTTGGGTTGGGTTGTTTTACCTCTGAGCGGCACTTTTTTGCACACCATGGGCTAAATGGCCAGGTCACATGGACCCCGAAGGCTCAGAGAAGGTTGGGGGAGGGGACCCACTGGAACAGCTGTTGGGAGACAGATGGTAGCCTCCCGTCAAGGCCATCCAGCGTGTTCTTTAACGTTGGGTTGTTTTACCTCTGAGCGGCACTTTTTTGCACACCATGGGCTAAATGGCCAGGTCACATGGACCCCGAAGGCTCAGAGAAGGTTGGGGGAGGGGACCCACTGGAACAGCTGTTGGGAGACAGATGGTAGTCTCCCGTCAAGGCCATCCAGCGTGTTCTTTAACGTGCACAGGGTATGGCTCTCCCGCACACGGGGCCACGGCTTAACGTCCCATCCGACGGACGGCGGCCTTTCCAAGCCCATCGGTGTCCCCTACTAACCGTGGACAGGGCGGGGAATTTAGCGGAGATAAATCTCAACGCTGACCCAGCTGGGACTCGAACCTGGGAACTACAGATTACGAGCCTGGCGCGCTACCGACTGAGCCACCCCCGCCCCTGGCTCCTTCGTAATCGTACTTCTAAACAGCAGTGAGAATTACGGAGTATTGAGGAATGGAAAATGGCCAAACCAGTTCCTGAACAACCACACCAATTTCTTTTTTTTAAATAAAAGAATATTTAGGTTCCGCCTGGCCTTGATTTTTTTCATTAGTACAGTCGCTTAAAAAGTATCCGAACACTATGGTTGATTACAGAATTGAGAAAAAATATCTGGCAACGATTTTTTTTTTATAAATTAGTGATCTGGCAACCTTCGTGTCACGTGACAGTAACTGCACACGCTCCAGTTTGCTGTGAACGGTAACTGGAGCGTGTACAGTTGCTGTACACGCTCCAGATATTTTTCCTGAATTCTGTAATCACGTGACACGATTTAAAGTTGCCAGATCACTAATTTCTAAAAAAATCGTTGCCAGATATTTTTTCTGAATTCTGTAATCAACCATAGTGTTCGGATACTTTTTTGAGCGACTGTACCATTGCTCGAAAAGTGTGAATTTTTGGTCTCGTTGAAACAACTGTAATATTTTTTTTCTTGCAACGTATAGGTCAGAGACGGATCCTGGAAACTACTCGTAGCTGGTCATGGCCCTTCCCGTTTCGGGAGGGGGTGGCTCAGTCGGTAGTTCGCCAGGCTCGTAATCTGCAGTTCTCAGACTCGAGTCCCACCTGGGCCGGCGTTGAGATCACCGCCCTGCATTCGGTCAGTAGAGGAGGACATTGATGGGCTTGGGAAAGCCGCCTTCCGTCGGATGAGACGTTAAGCCGTGTGACTTGTGGGAGGGAGAGACACACCCTGTGCACGAACGCTGGATGGCCTTGACGGGAGGCTACCATCCGTCTCCTAACAGCTGTCCAGTGGGTCCCTCCCCCCCCCTCCCCAACCTTCTCTGAGTCCTTGGAGTCCTTGTGACCTGGCCATTTAGCCCATTCTGCGCAAAAAAAGTGCAGCTCAGAGGTAAAACAAATGTCGTAAAAGCACTTATTCCACTAAGACTGAAATGAAGCTTGCTGACCATTTCCTTAAGGCTAACGCAACAAAAATAATATGGCTGCTAGAAAAGTATTAATTAGTCACAATGCTGTTAAAACCAGTTTTCCAGAAAATAAGTCAAAACTCCCCGCCCTGCCCACGGTCAGTAGGGGACACCGATGGGCTTGGAAAGGCCGCCGTCCGTCGGATGGGACGTTAAGCCGTGGCCCTGTGTGTGGGAGAGGCATACCCTGTGCACGTTAAAGAACACGCTGGATGGCCTTGACGGGAGACTACCATCTGTCTCCCAACAGCTGTTCCAGTGGGTACCCTCCCTCAACCTTCTCTGAGCCTTCGGGGTCCTTGTGACCTGGCCATTTAGCCCATGGTGTACAAAAAAGTGCCGCTCAGAGGTAAAACAACCCAACAACCCAACCCAGAAAATAAGTCGGAAATTGCTTTTGAAATGTTCGGTTAAATACCGGTAAGGGACCTGGGTTCGAGCCCCGGGCAAGGCATGGATGCATGTGTCGTTTTTCTGCTGATGACCTGCTATCCTCACAGACCTTCTACAATGGCATATAAACTGACAGCCTCCTGTCAAACCTCTGTAGCAAGCAGCTGCTTGAGGGGGGTATTTATTATTTATAACAGTTAAGGATCTTGTTAATGGATGTTGATGCCAGATGGCGCAGTAGGGAGGGAAGTGAAACGGAGAAATTTCCAGAATCACACAAACGCTTGTTAAGAAGTTTTGACAAGCAAGATAAATAAATAATATATACCTCCTCAAGCAGCTGCTTGCCACAGAGGTCTGACAGGAGCCTGTCAGTTTATATGCCACAGTAGAAGGTCTGTGAGGATGGCAGGACCTCAGCAGAAAAACAACACACACATCCATGCCATATCCGGGGCTCGAACCCAGAGTCCCTTGATCAGTAGTCAAGCGTTCTAACTACTCGGCCATGGGATGGCTTGACAAGATTCCTTGAATTTGAATCCGTTATTCAAATGATAATAAATTAAGCAGCACTCTGCAGCGGAAAACTAGAAGGTACACAACATGTCCATTGTGTTCGGAACATCAAGAGAGACGAATGGTCAAATTTTGCCTACATACGATGAAGTCAGAAGCATGGGCGTCCGCAAGGGGAAAAAGGTGGGGGGGGGGGCATGGCCCTCTTTAAAATGCCGGATAATTGCTCATTCGACATTTCATACAATGGTCATTCAATGGATCCCAAGGACTCACAACTAATTACAACAACTAATTACAGAATTCAGGAAAAATATCTGGAGCGTGTACAGCAACTGTACACGCTCCAGTTACCGTTCACAGCAAACTGGAGCGTGTGCAGTTACTGCACACGCTCCAGTTTGCGAAGTGAACGGTAACTGCACACGCTCAATATTTCCGTGAGTGAGCCCACACGATCCAGGTCTTTGTGAGCTCACACGATCCAATGTGCTGTGAACATTAACCGCAACCGCTCCAGTTTGCTGTGAACAGTAACTGCACACGTTGTGAACGGTAACTGCACACGCTCAATATTTCCGTGAGTGGGCCCACACGATCCAGGTCTTTGTGAGCTCACACGATCCAATGTGCTGTGAACATTAACCGCAACCGTTCCAGTTTGCTGTGAACGGTAACTGCACACGCTCAATGGAAAAGGAAGAGAATCTTCTAAATAACTGTTAGGGTGGGATAGATGCAAACTTTCGCGAAGGCTATACAGCGTATTGTTTAACGTGTACTAAGTATGGCTCTCCTGCACACGGGGCAACGGCTTAAAGTCTCATTCAACGGCGGCCTTTCCAAGTCCATCGGCGTTCCCTTTCTGACAGAGAGAAGTTGGGGGGAGTTAGCTGAGATAAATTTCAACGTTTGTGCAAGTGGGATTCGAATCTGGGAAAGTGTTCTGATCCTGGCGCTCTACCATGTCAACTCTCAAAAATTTATATTTGAACTTTGAAATTGGCCGCAGAATTTAAGCCTAATTCCATAGCTTAGTATACTAACAAACATAAAAATTAACTTTCACCATTAAAAAAAATTAGCTTTTGTTTGAAAAAACTGTAGGAAAATCTCGTTTTGTTCACATAAATTAAGATCAAACCAACTTTTCACCATAAACCGCCTCTTTTTATATGTGATGAAAGGATAGCATTAGGAAACATCTAATATATTATTTGCATGAGAAAAACAAACAGAATTTGAATAATTCAGTTTCAAAATGCCTACGAAATGTCAAAACGAACCATTATTATGTCCGTTAAAAATGCTTCGCAAGAAAGAGTGACATTTCTCTCCAAAACGCTACTTTGGGTCTTTGACATCTGACACGATGATTGCTTCGCCGACAATGTTGCAACTGCGTAGCATACACAAGAGGAAAAAAAAATACCTTTTAAAGTGAAGCCAGCCCCTGGGGTAACTGACTTTGCAATGATTGGAGGAAAGCATCCATTACTTCGACAACGGGTACGGGGAAGAGCTCGCGAACGAGTTTCGGCCGTTCAAACGTCGAGGCGTGTGGCTCATGCAGAATAATAAAGAGTGCAACCTCTTCTCTCAGCTCTTATCAGAGATGGTTGATGAAACGGGACTGATGGGTGAAAAAAATGCAGTTGAATGGCTTCGTTTCACTCTCCGAATGCAAGACTTCGCAATTTCGAGAATCGGTAAAAGTTAGCGTGATGCTGATTTACGCAATAAAAAAATTTCGTTGATTCTTGACCTTCATAGAAGGTCATAATAGGTTGGGTTGTTTTACCTCTGAGCGGCACTTTTTTGCACACCATGGGCTAAATGGCCAGGTCACATGGACCCCGAAGGCTCAGAGAAGGTTGGTGGAGGGGACCCACTGGAACAGCTGTTGGGAGACAGATGGTAGCCTCCCGTCAAGGCCATCCAGCGTGTTCTTTAATGTGCACAGGGTATGGCTCTCCCGCACACGGGGTCACGGCTTAATGTCCCATCCGACGGACGGCGGCCTTTCCAAGCCCATCGGTGTCCCCTACTGACCGTGGGCAGGGCGGGGAATTTTGCGGAGATAAATCTCAACGCTGACCCAGCTGGGACTCGAACCAAGGTCATAATGACTTGGCTTTCAGGTTTAAGAGGAAAATGAGGAATATACGATTTTTTTTTTTTGTTTTGTTTCATTCGAACATAAACACGAAACTAATCGCGGGTTGGTTAAGGTAATGATTTTAACCTTTAATACGATTTTTTTAGATGTGTTTAGAAAACACCTTGATTCTTTTAGCTAATTTAAATTTTAGAGATAGTACAATACTGTTTTTACAGTCTAATATTATTTCAATTTCGGTAACTTTTTAAACACTTAAAGGGCATTGCTAATATACAGTCGTATCAGAATAACATGACCACCTACCATCGTATATGTACGGTAAGTGGTCATATTATTCTGATACGACTGTGTATGAATCTTTAAACAGAATTCCTCTGGGATTTTTTCCTTTTTCCCAGAGTTATTTTTCCTATTAAGTCTTGATATTTAGGACGCACAGAGCTTCTAACTGATCTTGGAAAGATCCAAATACTTTTCGGTAGAGTCGATCAGGGCCCGTGGCAGAGTGGTTAGCGCGCTTGGCTACTGATCTACGGGACCTGGGTTCGAGCCCCGGGTTAAGGCATGGCTGTTTGTGTCGTTTTTCTGCTGAGGTTCTGCCATCCTCTCAGACCTTCTACTGTGGCATATAAACTGACAGGCTCCTGTCAGACCTCTGTGGCAAGCAGCTGCTTGAGGGGGTATTTATTTTATTTTAGATCAGGGATGGGCTATAGCACATTCGGTCTGTGGCGAGCGAGCCCGTTGTATAAACCAGAAATAATTTAATCAAATATTATTTCATTTAAAATTAAATGTTAACGTAATAATACTGTTTCATAAAAATTGAACTTAAACTACATAATGTAAACAACGGATCTTCATAGGTCAGAATAAAAATGTACTACGTGATATTCATTCTGCTTCTTCCTCCCCCTCCCCCCCGTGTATCGAGCCCATTGCTAATTGGCTGCTGTCAGCATATCCCTGCTCTTCCTCAAAGCGCATCAAGTGCAGCGATGGAATGAATTGCATTTGTTGTCAAGACTTTAATAAACAGAGTTATTAACAAATTCATGAGAATATTCTTATTTGTTAAAACATCAAGTATTCACAGTTCTTATTTCTATCAATGAGCCTCGACATGTGAACTGTTTAAATTCGATTAATTCTTGCTTGTTACGTAGAGATATAATAGGGAAAGATAAATGTAGCTAATAAATAACCTCAGTGACTGTATATAAATTAAACATATATTTTTGCAATTAGTTAAAACTTCGGAAGTTTAATTTTTCCTATTCTGAATGTATATAATGAAAGTAAAACCAATCCGCACTCGAGCAAAGCTCTTTTGGATAATGCAATTTCCAAAATTAAAGAAATATTGTTTGTAAAATAGGTTGATATTAAAAGGAAAATAAAAATGATTGATTGATGCAATTACCAACACATCATTTCAAAACGCTTTTGTAAAGTTTTTAAAATATATATTTCTTCATCACATCTCTATACAACATAATAGTAAATATCTTATACAGAATATATTAATAGTATGTGATATCTTCGGAAATTACTGTTCTAATTATTTCGAAAAATAAACAGTTTTGATAATATATATATAATAATAATTCATTTCATGCAGGGTGTTACAGTAAAGCCAAGGTACAGGTAACATTTGATGCCACTTGAACTAGCCACTAGGCCAAAGGAGCCGTTGTTTAATATAACATCTCTGTTAATAAAAGATAATAAAAAGTGAAGTTCTTTTCATTTCTTCTTTATAACTGTCTTAAAAAAAATAGCTTCCTTTTCAAAATAGTACAAAGGTCAATAAAAGTGAGAGCAGACGACAGCATTCGACCCCCCCCCCCTCCTCCGTGTCCGAGAGTTTACGCTCTGTTGGCTACACTTTCTAACCCGAAGCGGAGCAAAGCAACATACCGGCAATTCTCAAAGCATACAACAAGGCTTAAACCCGGCTAACCGGCCGTACACCTGTTGGCGCTATCATTAACTGCAAGTAAGCTAGGAGGCCTGATTATGCTAATCGCCTCCACCAACGCACTATCACGTGCAGAGGGGAGGAGGAAGAATCTTCTCGCGTGCCGCCGCCGGGTGTACCGGTCCGCGCGAGTCAGGTATGCACGCATGCCCACAGACACACACACGATGGCCGACTGCTGCATCGGAGTTGTTCGTTGGAGGTCTTTCACCTCGCAGTGCATTGCCCCTGAACTTGGCCTAGATTTGGTCACAGAGCATCTTTCGCTGATATCAACAGGGAAAGACCTTTTACCTTCCCTCTTAGAGATTTACTCTTACGCTCCCGACACTTTATTGGTTGCATCTAGAAATGATATTTTAATCATCGTTAATTGTTCCGTTCTTTGGGCCACGAAGAGCTGCTTTTATCGAAAGGTCAATGACCTTAATCTCTACTTTCCATGGTGTTGATTATTTATTGAAATAAAACTAATATTAATCTCCTACTGACTTCGTTTATTTACATTGTTATCGATATTATGTTCAGGATATGCATTTTGAAGTTTTTTGGAAATTAGTAATTCTTTACTTGACAGTATTACAGAGAATTGGCTCTCTTCCTCTTTCATAACTATCGAGATAATACTAATTTTACACTTCTTATGCTCAATCTCAAGATGATCATCACATTGCATTTCAAAATGAAAATATTTCGAGATGCACTTCTTCATAAGGTCAATGACCTTTAGCCATTCAAAGCTTTACTCCCAAGCTTCACTCCCATTCAAAGGTATATATTTAACAGTGAAGAAATTCCATTCTCTTACAACAATTTTTTACATTTTTTTTTGTATTATTAATTTGTTCTGGATAATGAGGCTTTTTTTCCCACATGTGAATCAACGCTGTCTGCCTTTCAATATTAAATTTCACTTTTCATTTAACTAATTCAATATTGCATCGATTCTCTATAACTGATATCATAACACAATTTGTACTTGAATTCTTCAATTTGATTCGAAATAACTCATTTTAACACAAAGTCAATGACCTTTAACCATTTCAATCGTTTCTCTTGCACTAACATTAAAATTCAGCGTTTCATGGCATTTGTCGAATTTTCTCGTAATGTTTGGCTTCATTCCTTGCATTTTAGGTTTATTGGGGCTAATGACACGAATTCACTGAAAGTTTAAAGTTCTCAGATTTGCAATATTTAAACCTTTTCGATCACCACAATCCATTGCTTCATTTTGTTATAATGATAACTACATCATTTGCAGTTCAACATCTATTTTTGTTCACGTAGAATCAGTTTGTTCGTAATAAGGTCAATGACCTTTAATATTCCAAGATTATGCTTATGCAAAAAAGTCGTTTCAAAGATTTTCATCAACTTTCAATGAATGATTAAACACATCTTTCAATATTTCATTCATTGAAATTAATAACACGAAATTCTATTCGGAGCTAAATGTCACCTTTCGAATATTCTAAGTGTGCATTATTTTTTCATTATAGATTCAATTCATTATTTCGTTACTAAAATGATATCATCATAAAAACTGAACTGAATTTTTCATTTTCTTCACTTTGAATTCTTTGTCCTTAACAAGATCAATGACCTTTAAGTATTCCAGGGTTTTGCTAAATAAATTAACATTCATGACGATTTTGTTATTCTTCAAATAGCGTTTGATCACACGTCAGTCGTAATCTTATTATTTATCCAGTGAAATTGAATTTAATATCATCAGTTTTTTCTTTTCACATTTCGAGTAATCGTTTCCAACCAAAAAGTTTTAAAACTGCTTTAAATTTATGACAAGATTGTTTATTCGTATCACTTGCAATGTACATTTTTGTTGCCCTTATTCAGAATGCTTATCTTAGAACAAGGTCAATGACCTGTCAATCTTGCAAGATTTCATTCGTTAAAAAATTATATTTTCTAAAGTTTTTCCTCGTTTAAAGAGTCATTTCATTAAATAAGTGTTTCAGTTTTTAATTTGCTGAGAGCAATGTTACTTCATTTCATCAGATGCTTAAATTTTCAAAATTTCTTGAAATTTAAGCATAATTTTTAATATAGAATTAAAACTTCTATACATTAGCCATAAGATGATCTTTATTAAAGCTTTGCAGTTGAATTTTTCGTTTTCTTTATTTAGAATGTCTTATCATTTAAGATTTTAAGAAGGGCAATGACCTTTGGTCATGCAAGAAAATTCACAAAATTTCATCTTAAAAATAATAATTGTCCCATTTTGTTTTAGTTGTCCATTTTTCTAACTAATAACAGGAGGTGGTGTGGGGGGGGAGGGGGGTTATTTCAACTAAGCTATTTGTTTTAACCTCCGATCATCAAAATTTTATTGCTCTACTCGCGAGATGATCATCATAAAATTTCGGCTTGAATTTTCCGTTTTCTTGTAATGCCTGATATTTTAACAAGGTCAATGACCTTTAAGTGTTTCAAGATTTTTCTCACATAACCTCATCTTCCAAATATTTGATTAAATATCTCTTTCCATTGTCTACTGTGATTAAAAGTATTGAATTTCATCAGGGACCTAACCTGACCTACGAAATTTAGAATATTTTATTTATCCTTTTTTTTTCATCGTAGAGCTACAAAATCCTATTTCAGGTAACAAGATCATCGTGTGATTTGCAACTCGTTGTTTCGATTTCTTTCCTTAGAATGCCTTATCATAATATAAGGTCAATGACCTTTAGGCACTCCAGGGTTTTACTCATTAAAACAATTATTATGCAAGAAAATTTCTTGTGCCATCTTTCGAAAAGTATTCCATAGCACATTTCATTAGATCTTTATTTATTCTAACAATTAGGAAATAAAAATATTGAAATCAGTGTTCTCAATGTTCTCATTATCTCGGATATTTAAAGTATTCTTTTTCTCCATAAAATACCTAAACTTTTATGTTTTGCTAACAAGATTATAATCGAAAAATCCACAGTTGAAATTTTCCTTTCCTTAGAATTCTTTTCCATCTGTTGATTCCATTTGGGAATTAATGTTAACTTATTTTCAATACTTTAAGTATTCTTTATTATATAGATTCCAAACTTTAAAGTATTACTAACAAAACGAGGATCATAAAATTTACTGTTGATTATCCCATTTTCCTCCCTTAGGATTCATTATCTTACAAAAGGTCAATGACCTTTAGATACATAAATATTACCATTCACTACCATATTCTCATCTTTCATATATCAATGGATTAAAGGTCTTATTTAGTTTTCTATTTATTCAAACTAGAGCACTTAATTTCATGAAGTGCTATGCTGTAATTTGTTATATTTCAAGACTTTCAAGCATTTCAATGATAGAGATTTAAAATTTCCGAACAGTACTAAATAAAACTATCATATTTATGCGACTTGCAGCTGATTATTTCACACTGTTTAAAATCTGCTAATTTATCAAGAGGTCAATGACCTTTAAATATTCTAAGTTTTTTCTCTAAAAATTATAACTCATTATTTTTTCGTCTCTCATACAGTATCTGTCTCTTTTGCTTTATTGAGATTTTTCATATGTCAGCTTTTGTATTTTGAGACTAATTTTTTTCCATCTAGGGCTTACTGTCGAAACATTTCAAATATTTTAACCATATTTCTTCGATGATAGAGATTAAAACTTTGTCATATCAAAAACAAGATGAGTGTAATAAAATTTACTGTTGATGTTTTCCTTCTCTGCCTTAGCATTCAATATCTTATACCAAGGTCAATGACCTTAAGAATTTCAATATTTTGCGAATCTAATTATCATTCATAACCATTTCTTAGCTATCCAAATAGTATTTGATTAAATATCCTATTTAGTTTTGCACCTATTGAGACTAATATTTTAGTTACAGCAGCTGATTCAATCAAATTTTTGTGCTGCAAAAAAATTTATATTTTAATTTTTTTTTGTTCTCGGATATTATTTTTTTTATACAATAGATATAAAATGATCGTCATGCGATTTCCAGTTAAGTTTCTCGGTATTTTCACTTAGAAATCCTTGATTTATAAGAAGGTCATTGACCTTTTTGCGTTCTAACATATTGCTCATATAAAAAAATTTCTAATTCAGAACATTTCCTTTACCTTAAAAAGAGTATTTCATTAAATATGTGTTTTGATTGTTTGTTGGGACTAACAGTCTTGTACTTCATTAATCATGGAATTCAAATATTCCAAGACATTTTAATCAACGAAAAGCTTAATGTTGCCTTGCTACAATTCGAATATATTTAGTATTCTTTTTCGATCAGAGAATGTCAAAGCTTTGCTACATTACCGCAAAATGATTATCATCATGTGATTTTTCAGTTCAGTGATTTTAATTTATTTTCTTAGAATGCCTTTCATATAGAAAAGTCAATGACCTTTAGGTAATTCCCTGATTTTGATCGCATAAATATTATTATTCATAACACTCAATTGTCTTTAAAATACTATTTCATAATATATTTCGTTATCTCTTTATTTATTGTGGCTAATAGTACTTGATTTCATAATGAGTTTAATGCTGTTAGATTTCGAATATTTTAATCATTTTCTTGGCATCAGAGAAAGTCAAAACTTTATTACGTTATATAAAATAAAACAATTGTACGTAATAAGATTTTCCTTTGAATTTTTTAGTTAATTTTCTTAAAAATAACTTATTACGTAGTAAGGTTAATGATCTTCAAAAATTTCAGGATTTTGCCACCAAAAAAAATTAATGTCATAATTTTTCTTCATCTTCAAAATATTATTTCATTAAATATCTGTTTTTGGTTTATTCAAATATTTCATTTAATTGATATTCATTTACTGATACTAACAGCACTGGACATTATCTGGGGCTTAATGTTATCACATTTTGAATATTTTAAACATTCTTTTCAGATCATAGAGATTCCGAACTTTATTTCATTCTAACAAGAAAATCATCGTAAAAGTTATAGTTAATTTTTCCTTCCTTTACATTTCCTTTTCTTATATCAAGATTAATGAACTTTAATGTTCCAAGATTTTTCTCACACAAATATCTTTCATAAATATTTCTTAGATGTAAAAATTATCATTAGTTAAGCATTATATCACTCTTCGAACACTGTTTGTTCAATTTTCTGCTTTAGTGGCTTATTTGTTGAGATGAGTATCGCTTGGTTCAGCAAGGACTTAATGCTGTCACATTTCGAATAATTTATGCATTCTTTCTGAACTTAATAATATAAGAAAGTTTTGAATCTCTGAGATAATCATTGCATGATTTAAGGTTAAAAGTTTCGCTTTTTGACTCTGAATGCCTTTTAACAAGGTCAATGACCTTCTATTACTCCAGATTTTCTCGCATAAAATTTAATTTTCATAGCGATTTACTGCTAATAAAATTTCGTTAAACATCTGCTTTAATTGTGTATTAACCAATATAACCAACTTTGAACTAAGGCTCAATTTTTTTTAATATGGATTATTTGATGCATTATTTTAGCATACAAATTCAAAATTTACTAAACCACTGAGATGTTCATCACTTGAATTCCTGTTGGATTTTTTGGTTCCCCTTACTTTAAATGACTTACAACGAAGTCAATGACCTTTAGGTGTTGCAAGATTTTGCTAATATAAAAATTATTCATATAAAATTCCTACTTCTTTCAAATAGTAGTTTCAGATGCTCATTTATCAAAACGAATATTATTTGATTTCCTGTTTCTCATCCCAAATATTTTTACTGTTTTTTTATATTAATTTATTTTTGATCATATAGGATTATTTATTTTTTATATTAGTGACCAGAGAATAATGATGCTATTTTCAGATGAATTTTTCATTTTCTTAGAATCCTTTTCTCTAGAGCAAAGTCAATGATGACCTTTATTTATATCATAACTCTCTCTTAATAGCAAATCCAGTAGATCCTGTTCCCCACCTAATAACTCTGAGCCACCTTAGTTGCTTCTGATCTGCCCACTATGTGCAAAGATTGCCCCTCTGAAGTAAAAGAACAACAAAGCTACGTTTAAAAATTTTGCTCGTATGAAAAATAGTCAATTCGAAAAGGATTTCTTTGTCTTTCAAAAACCATTTGTTTAACCTATTAAACTATTAGCAAGTGATTTAAGAATGGGCCTCAATTTCACGAGTTCCACGTCTACAGGACTGTTCTTTACTACTCAAAATATGCTTATCGTGTAATTTAGACTCAAATTTTTCGATTGCTTCACTTAGACTAACTCGTATTTTAATAAGGTCAATGACCTCTAAGATTCCAAGATATGCTGATATAATAATTATTGTTCATAAAAACATTTTCTTCATCTTTTAAATACTGTTTGATTAAATATTCGTTTCACGTCTTTATTGAGATATAATATCTAATACCATTAATAAGTAATAGTGCTAAATATCAGGGGTTGAAGCTGCTTTTTCCGTATTTCAATATTTGAATATTTTTTTTAGCACAGAGCTTTAAACCTATTACAGATAAGATTATAATCATGTAATTTATAGTTTAGTATTTCCATTTCTTACCTTAGAATGTCTTATCCTAATACAAGGTCAATGACCTTGAGATATTCCAGTATTTTGTCATATGAAAATCAGCATTGGTGATATTTGTGACGTCTTTCAAATAATATTAAATATAATATTTCATTAACAATTTATTAAATAACTAACAGTAATTGGCTTCATTAGCAGTTAAATGTCACCATATGTTTTTAAATATTCCGATATGCTTATATATTTAAATTTTTATTACTTTACTGAAAAATTATCAAAATGTAACTGGCAATTAAATTTTCCCTTTTATTTACTTGAAATCTTTTACTGTAGAGATAGGTCAATGACCTTGAAATATTTAGAGATTATGTTAACATAACAGTTGCCACTGCTAACTTTTTTCATCTTTCAGTGTTTGATTAAATATCTGCTTTAGTTTATTAAGAATTTTCATACATTCGATTATGGATTCTATCTATTGAGATAAAATACAACCTTATTAATCTGGGGCTTAATGTTGAAACATTTCAAATATTTTAAGCATTTTTGTTCGATGATAGATATTCAAAACTTTATCATATTACTAAAAAGATGAGCATCATAAAATTTACTGTTGAAATTTTCTTTCTCCGCCTTAGTATTTAGTATCTTATACCAAGGTCAATGACCTTAACTATTTCAATATTTTGCGAATATAATTATTATCATTCATAATCATTTCCTTTTCGTTCAGATAGTATTTGATTAAATATCCTATTTAGTTGTCTACCCATTGGGACTAATACTAGTTAGAGCAGCAGTTTTATCAAAATTTTTGTGTTGCAAGAATTGTAATATTTTAGGTACTTTTTGTTCTCGAATATTGATTTTTTTTTTACAATAGAGATAAAATGATCGTCATGTGATTTCCAGTTCAGTTTCTCGATGTGTTCACTTATGATGCATTGATTTATAGGAAGGTCAGTGACCTTTTTGTGTTCGAATGTATTGCTCATATAAAAAATTCTCATTCAGAACATTTCCTTTATCCTTCAAAGTGTATTTAGTTAAGTACATGTTTTAACTGCTTGTTGGGACTGACTGCTTGCACTTCCCTAATCATGGAATTTTAATAATCCATGATCAATTAATATCACAAGTCTAATATTTTTGGTATTCTTCTTTGATCACAGAAGACAACATACATTATGTACATTTTTTATGTAAAATCATTATACATAAATAACATTTATGTATTATAATATTATGTATTTGTTACATTATGGACAAAATAACCATCATAGGATTATCAGTTAAGTATTTTTAATTTCCTTTGAATGTGTTTCATATGAAAAGGTCAATGACTTTAGATGTTCTACAGTTTTGTTTATATAAAAATTATTATTCCTAACATTTATGCCGTATTTCTGTACTATTTTATAACATATTTCTTTAGTTCTCTTTTAATTTTGAGTAATAGCACTTGATTTAATCAGGAGTTAATCATATTACTTTTCTAATATATCTGTTATTCTTTCCTTCAGAGAGAATACAAACTTCATGAAATTACTAGCAAGATGATCACCAAATGAATGAGATGAATTGATTCTTTTCCTTTAGAATTTCATATTAAAAAGGTAAATGACCTTTAAATATTCAAAAATTGGCTGCATTAAATATTATAATCTATAATCAGTTCCTGATCTTTCCAAAAGCATTATGTTGAATATCTTATTTAGTTGCCTACTTATTGATACTAAAGGCTATTTGCTATCATCAAGTGCTTAAGGTTCCACGTTGCTATATTTCGAATATTTTAAGTATTCTAGTTTGATGATAGATATTGTAAACGTTCTTGCATTCTACTATTAAGAATCATCATCATCATCATCCGAATTTTTCCGAAATTTTACTTGGAATTTGCTATTTTATGACAAGGTCAATGACCTTTAAACATTCTAAAACAATGTTCACATAAAATATCTCGTCATAAAATTTATTCATTTCAATAATATTTTATTATTTTTTCGGATGTTTAAAATTTTTATTTACAAATTTTTTATACTTTTCAATACTTGGAACTAATAGAGTTGATTCCATATGGGCCCTTCTGTTGACTCAGAGTATTTTAGGAACCTTTTTTTGATGATAGAACATTTGAAACCAATTTTCCAAATTTTGCTCATATAAATATTTTGCCGAATAATCATTTCTTCATCTTTCAGACAGATTTGATTAAACATTTTTTCACGTTCATTTATTAAGCCCTAAACAAAATTGATTTCATCAAGTCTTGATGTTGCTACTTTTCGAGTATTTTAAGAATTATTATTTGATCATAGAGATTTAAAACTTCATTATATTGCTAATAAGATTATCGTCATGTTATCTGCTGTTGTATTTTTCACTTCATTTAGAATTTTTAATTTTATAACAAGGTCAATGACTTTTGAATATTCCAAGATTTTGTTTACTAAAAATGTAATTAACGATTTATCGGATCTTTCAAATAATAATTTATTAAATATCCGCTTATTTTATTTGTTTATTTTTCATTTTCATTTAATTTATTGAACCTAATAGCACTTTACTCCTCAAAGTTTTAACATTACCATATTTCGAGTACTTGAAGTTTTTTTTATCATAGTGATTGCAAATTTAATTACGTAAAAATAATATACTAGAGGAAAGGATCGTAATGAAATTCGCAGTAGAAATTTTCATTTCTTTTCTCCAGAACTCTTTATCCTATAATAAGGTCAACGATCTTTAAATATTTCAGTCATTTTGCTCAGAAAAATATCATCATGTCTTCGAATTTCCTCCTAATAATTTCTTATTTTGATTTTTCATTTCAATTTTTTCGCTGTTTTTACTCAGAATATATTGCTTTACGAAAAGGGTCAATGACCTTTAGACATTACAAGATTTCGTTCATATAAAAATTATCACATATTTTTTTCTAATTTTTTGAACGTTCGGTCACAGATGTATTGAGAGTTTTACCTCTGAGCGGCACTTTCTTTTTGCACTCAGTGGGTTTTAATGTCTGTATTGAGAGTAATAATATTCAGTCTTGTCAAGGATTTAATGATGATGAAGAATGAATAAGTTCAATATCCGTTCTTGAATCATAGAGCTTCAAATTTTAATAAATTTCTGGCCAGATCATCATATTTTTTTTTTCTCAGGTGAATTTTTGGCTTTTATTTATTTGAAATGACTTTGTAACAATTGACCTTTGAGAGTTCCACCATTTTGCTGATGTAAAAAATATCATTCCTCATGGTTTGCTTCGTTTTTCATTTCTTACATCTTTAATTATCGGATTTAGATGTTTCTTTATCAAAACAACAGCATTCGATTTTCTCAGAAAATTAATTTTATTATATTACGAATACTGAAAATTTCTTTTTAATTTATTCCTTTAGTTGTTGTATTAATCTGAAATTAATAAATTAATTGCACCTGAAGCATTTTATTTTTTTACTAGGAGTAGAGTATATTATCAGGGGGTCATTGACCTCTATCTAACTTATTTATTATGCTTATTTTCAAATGTGGGAGATGATTC